>JAEANM010005926.1:0-17999 GCA_017656035.1 Myanophis thanlyinensis
AGCGAGAGAAGGAGAAGGAACAGAGACGAAACACAATGTCTGCTGTTATGACCAGTGTCCATCCGGTGCTGCCATCCCAGGTCTCCATGGCAGGTCTTCGCCCTCTCAGTCCTTGGTTGTTTTCGAGGCTGCTACCTTCGCCTCAGCGTCTCTCACAGCTTCTGCCTCAGAGATCTCTCAGGTCCTCCGCCTCAGTGTCTCAGCGGCTTCTCAAGGCCTCCTCCTCCTCCACAAAGCCTCCTCTCTGTCCTCCAGCCTGCCCTGGTCTCCCAAGTCTGTCATCCCAGTGCCATCATTAGCTCTAGTTCTGTCCTTCATTCTCACAGGCCACACCTCGGCCAGTTCAGGTTGCTTAACGGTTGCTTAGGTGTTGCTTAGATCATCTATCTATCATTTTTCATTTATCTGTCTCCTACTTTTATTATTTTTTTAATAAATATCCCAAAGCAAGGAACATACATAAAACTTTTTCTGTTTTCCTATAATAATAACACTGGGAAGTGGGTTGAGTTGACAGAGTGCCCAGCCAGTTTTCTAGTCCTAGCCTGAGGCAGGACTAGAATTCACAGTCTCCTGGTTTCATGGTTGACTTAATCAATCTGGGTTTGTGTTTTCTTTGGTTGGGGTTAGGGTTCAGTCAATATACAATGTTGCAACTTCATTTTTAACAATTTTATTTGGAAAATGCAAAAAAGTTTGTGGATTGCAGTGATAGGCATTATGACATTGACATGAAGAGCTGACTAGTGAAATTTATTAACTTTTTAAACTTTCTGCCTATCAACTCTTTTGAGGCTGTAAGGTTAATAATACATGAGACTTTTCTCAGTTCCCAACATTTTTAACTTTGTTCTTCCTTGTGTTAATGGAGTATCATGCTTCCATGCTGGTTTTGTCAACACAATTGGGGGAGGTTCCCATCTGGCTGACAGTGGGACTCCTCAGTTCTCGGCTATTTTAATATAGGCCCAAGGTTTACATGCCTTGAAAATGAATGAATGGTCATCAGGCTAACACTTTTTCAAACCTTTACTGTTCTAAATATAGCACCCAGGAATCAGCCATTTCCCCTCCTCAATTATAGGATTTAGATTGATGTCTAAGCAAATTTTAAATGACATGAACAAAAACATTAGCTGTTCTGAGGGTGACAATACTGTATATTCTGGAGAATTCCCCCACAGTACAGGAAATCCTTGCTTAGTAACCATTAGTTCAGTGACCTTTTGAAGTTATGACAACACAAGGAAACTTACAACTGCTCCTTGACATTGTGGCACCCCATATTTACATGACTTTGTGTTTGGCAACCAGTGTGCATTTATGATGGCCGCAACATCCCACGGTTACATGATACCCACTTGAACTTTCACAGTTGGAATCTGACAAGCAAAATCAATGGGGAAGCCAGCAGTAAGTTTCAAGTTGCAACCACATGGTGTCATGCTTAACAACTCTTAATGATTCGCTTAACAACTGCAGCCAAAACTGACAAACTGATGTTGTAAGTAGGGCAAAGTAATATGATTTTTATAAGGTGCTGACAATACAGCTTATAATAAAAACATTTAATAAGTAATGACAGCTGAAGTGCTCAAATCTTATGCCAATATGCTATTTTCTATGCTAGCTGCAGAACAGATATCTTCTCTCCTTGGCAGACAGCATAAAAATGAGGTGCCTGACTGCCTTTGTCGGCAGCAGCAGGTGTGAGCAGACTGGAAAAAGAGCTGTTGGAAATGGTCTGGACTGCCCACCCCAAATTGTTCTATGTGCAGAATCTCTCACCCACGTAAGTGGACTTCTCATAATAGTCCTGATTGAAATAGGAGGAGTAATATTTTAGCACTATTAAAAATAATATATCTTTGAAGCCTTGTCTGAAGTTGTACTGGCATTTGATTGAAAGTTCAGGATCAATTCTTCTATTAAGTTTAGAACTTTTACTCAGACATTATTTTTGGACTATCCCTTGGTATATTTTAATGGCCTGCCTGGAAAAATACTATTTAGCAAAACATAACATAATTTAAAATATTATTTTCTTCCTCTTTCCTTCCAATTCATTTATTGTCTAATAACTCAAAAAATTGAAATTCAAGGCTTTTAAATTGAAGGTAAATAGAAAAGTGAAAAATACTAATTTTCTATTTTACTGGGTCAAATAAGTCTGATAATATCAACAATATTTACATTTAACATGCCTTGTATCATTAATTATTCACTACATTTTCAAGATCTTGAACTGTCAACAAATTATTGAAACTTGCTAATTTAAGTATATTCTAAGTGTTTCAATAGTTGCAAAACCATTGCCTTAATTGAAGGAGCCTTTAAAATAGACTACTTTTTGTGCTTCACATGAATAAGTTATTTCGCTCTGGGAGTAGTGAGCTTGCTCAGCACTTTGGATGGCAATCTTCTTCCTAAAGAGCTCATTGGTGCTGGATCTCGTAGAGAGAAAGAGTAGTGCTGATAAAAGAATGGAATTGAATCTTATAGATATGACTGTTATTAAGACTATATACTAATGCTGAAAAAGGTTGAATGGAAGAGATATTTCCCAATTTAAGCAACTCAAAATAGCTGCAATATTTAGGGAGCAGCTGCATTGTTATAACCATACAGAAATATGGACATTGCATACCATGCACTTAGATACCATCCTATAAAACACTGATAATTTTGTCATATCTTTATATCCTGTTTTATCCTTTCCTCCTCAGGACCTTGTGTTGTCTCATTTATTAGGAAAAGACTAAAGATGTGCTGTTTAGGTACTGTAGCAATTAAGGCACATGGGCGTGATTTCCGGTTCATTTCATTATGAAGCAGCCAATAATACAAGTATTAATTATTAATTATTATTTACAAAAGGGACTTGTGACAATATTGTAGCTAGCCTTTCCCTTCAGAGAAGATATATTCACAGCTCCTATATTCTGTTTTGTTCCTCTTCTAAATGATACTCTTCATTTTGACTAGATGCATACTATCTTCTAATTTCTCAGTGGCCCTGTTTTGGCAGTCATTTCAGTTCTGACTACCTGGAAAGGAGTAAAGAATCATTATTAGTAAATAGCAAGAAACTCACAAATATTTATTGAGAACGTAATATGCTTTAGGTCACATAGTATGGGGTTAAGCAATTGACAGTATGATATAGCATACAGGTTGCATGCACAGAGTTCAGCATAAAAATACTGCTTACTTAAATCAAATCAGTGATGTATATAATCTCATTATTACAGAAACTGGTGAATTAATAACATGTGGAATTTCCAAATTAAAATTATTAAAACAGAGACAAGAAAATACAACGAGAGAAGTCATATATGTGTGTATGCATAATTTGGTTAAGGTTTTCTCCTGCAAGCATTGGCTAAAGTGTCATCAAATCTTGTAACTCTTAGATAATGGGATAAGTTTTTTTTTTCTGAACTGAAAGTCTAGATAGACTTCATGCACAAATGATAAACTATCTTTCTTCTTTTTTAATGAAGAATGTTTGCATTACTTTTCTGAGCATAAATTTCCTTCTTGTCTAACAAGGACCATTTTCCCCCTTGTACCAGCAATCTCTTTTTAGCACTGGAAAATTATTATCCCACTGTCACTTTGAAGTAAATACAGTACCATCAGGTCCCTTAACCTCATATAATAGATGCTTAGGATGTGTAATGAAGGAAACATGCCCCCCTGAAGCTCATATTCTTGTCACTCTTATTTTATACAGCTATTTGTAGTTCAACCATATGCTGTTGTGCTAGTGGTATCCAAGAGATGAGATTGTTTTGGAGAACATTTCTCTGATTTGCATCACAGTTAACATTTACTGTTGTTCTGTTTTCAACATGATTGTTTTATTTTTTTTCTTCTTCAAAGAAGTTCAAAATAATTGGCCTTTCAAATTATTCAATTTATGTTAATATATTTCAGAATTCAGAGTAACAGAGTTGGAAGGGTCCTTGGAGGTCTGCTTAGGCAGGAAAACCTACACCACTTCAAACAAATTGTTATCCAATTTCTTCTTAAAATCTTCCAGTGTTGGAGCATTCACAACTTCTGGAGGCAAGTTGTTCCACTAATTAATTAATGTTCTAACAGTCAGGAAATTTCTCCTTGGTTCTAAGTTGCTTGTCTCCTTGATTAGTTTCCACCCATTGCTTCTTGTCCTGCCCTCAGGTGCTTTGGAGAATAGCTTGACTCCCTCTTCTTTGTGGCAGCCCCTGAGATATTGGAACACTGCTAGCATGTCACCCCCTAGTCCTTCTTATGTAATATGTTAATATTACTCTGGTATCTATTGCTATTTTTTAATTGAGAAAACTATTCAAAGGTGGATTGGAAAATTCAGTGCATAATTTTTGATGGATACTGTAAATGACACAAAACTTCCCTGAACAGCTGCATTGTCCTACGGTGTAGGATTCCTCATCAATAGAGATTATATTGGTATTTTGAGATCTGGTTAAGCATGACTGGAAATATGCATTGGGAATTATGAATGGAACAAAGCAGATCTCAATCTCTCTTTTGAAAAATGATGATAGTTTTTGCTGTTTGAGTATCAATTTATTTATTATTCTGCTACTTTCCCAAAGAGCTTAAGGGTGGCTTATGCACACTTCTGTGGAATTTAACAGTTAATTGGTTTCAGCAGTAGATTATTGATTCCAAAGACTTTTTAAAAAACTAAATTCCATTGGACCTAGTGAAGATGTATTTGAAATAAATTGGCATAGATATTTTTACCCAAAATTTTCAGAGAAAATTTTCAGGGAAAATTCTCCAAGAGAAGAACCTTGTAAGATTATAAAAGTTTATTTTTTAGATATTATAGTTTTTCTGCAGTTTGGATTCTGCATGCACCATGCTAGAGTCTTCAAAATAGTGTGAGACAGAACAAAAATAAATAGTTCTCACTTCTTGTGGTACATCAAAAGTACTGTCACTCCATAGTGGACAGTTTAATTGCAGCTGAATAATCTTAGAAAATTTGCTATGTGCCAGCTATTTAAATAAGAGCACTCCAAAAAGGGGATGGGACTCTGCGGAAGTCATGAGAAAACAACATGGAAGGCCCTTCAGAGTTATGTTCCTCACCCGTCAATCTCAAATACTTGATTCTTCTTTGAACTATGATCCTGGCCATCGAGAATATCAATGATACCATTTCCTGACACATTTCTGCTCTGTGATGTTAGCTACTTTAGAATGTGAGTCACATTCTCAGGTGGCTTGTCAGATTTATGATTGATCAAATATGGTTCATCTAAAGATAACTACAATAGCTTATGCAGATAATATTAATGATCACAATAACACCAGTAAATACTTAGGAACATTTGACTTCAACATCAACCTGCAAAGAAACAAGTGCAAAGTAAAAACTTGAGCAAACAATGTTCAAGTAAGTTAGACTTCACTACATAGACAGAAAAGAACCATTTAACCAGTACTTCTCAGCTGCAGCAAGTTTAAAATGTATGGGCTTTAGCTCTCAGAATTCCCATCCAGCATGCTGGCTGGGGAATGACAGCAGTTAAAGTTCAAACATTTTAAATTTACTGAGGTTGAGAAACACAGATCCACAAGAAATGCAGAAACTAGATCAGCCATAGATGAGCAAATGCAAAAACTGCTATGATTCAAGAACAAGCCCTATATCTGTGATGGGGCACACAGAGCCATCTTGCTGGGCACACAAGCTGACAGACAACTTACCTCCAGCTGAGCATGCACATGTGATTACGCATACATGCATGCGTGATTGCAGAGACCCAGCTGGTCTTTGGGTCTCTGCTGTGCATGCATGTGATTGCAGCAGGAAATCCGTCTGGTCTTCGGAGCTCTCCTGAGCATGCACATGCGATTGCTCATGAGTGCAGGAGTGCCTGTGTGCAGTGTGCATGCATTGCACATGCCAAACCTGCAAAAATGTGCAGATGGTGCAGTTGCACATGCAGCACATGTGGAGGAGCCACACGTAAATGCAGATGGCATGTGCAAAGCATGTGCTTTTCGGCACTCAATAAATAAAAGGTTCTCCACCACTGCCCTATATAGAGAAACCGTGTTCACATTTTCTTGATTTCATTTTTCTTCCCATCTTTGGATGATTTCACCAAGATCTTTTTCAGGGATTAAGTGGCAGGAAGAAGCTGCTCTTAAAAAGTACAGAGATATCCTTAATTTTCCTATGCGCTCTTTTTGCCTTTGTATCCAAAGTGCTTCACAACTCTATTTTCTGCTGTGTTTCTCTTTTATTGTGTGTGTATTTTATTGTATGCATATTTTTTGAGTCTTCCTGCATGGACAATTGTGATGATATTGCAAAATTGATTTGATGTAAGAATGGTTTCAGCTTTCCTGCTGTAGAAAAAAGAACATGACAGATTTCAACTATTTTTCTACTTTAACAGACTAATAAAAACACCATGTTCATAACTAAACTTGCTTTTAAGGATTGATGGCATTGTGCCATGTAACATTTATTTTCTTGCCCTCTTCTTTACACATTGATGCCATTTAAAAGTCATTAAAATTTACTATTACTGTTGTCCATTACTGTTGCTCTTTCTCTAATTTTCCTGTGCTTTAATGATTTACAGGAAGTAGTAAGGCCCTGTTTCCTTAATGAAAAAATTGTCCTTGACCTTTGGACAAAGATGTGTTCTTCTTATAACTAGACAAAACTCAATTGCATATAAAAAGAATAAAATTGTGGTGGCAAAGCAACTTGTTTCTGACAACCAAATATTTCTGATTATCATATACTGCCGCCCATATTCTTTAAATGTGATCATATGGCCAGCAGGTTTCTATATTTAGGAAATTTAAATTACTTTTCTGTTTATTAATTGATTACAATAGATTATGATGGAAGTAAAGAAGAAGAAAATCTAGAGGTGGTCCTAACTAATCATAAGATAAAGTTAAAATATCTAGGGTTTTTTTCTTATTGGAGCATAGACTAATATAAAGTTAGATATTAGAAACAATATGTTTTTTTTTAAAAAAATGATTTATTTGCATTGTCTGAAGGACACCTGTATTTTAAATGTATAGCCATTTATTTCATCTCCTGGGGTTTACAGAAAAACAAACATTTTGCTGTTTGTAAAGTTAAGTTAGAAGAACTTGCCGCAAATAACCAGTTGCCCATTATTTTTTTCAGAAATGTCATTCTACTCCTCTTTAAAAAGCTTTGGTGCTGGAATTGTGAATAGCTTTGAATTATAATAGCTATTATTTTTAAATCTCATTTCCCCCCTATTTTATCAGAGAGAAGTCCTTAGCTCTACCTCTGTTTTAATGGTTAACAATTATAATTAGCAAGCAAATTTCATTGCTAAGAACATGTTACACTGCAAGTTGACATCCTGTATACCAATGGAGGTGGGAGATACTTAATATTGAAACTTCTGCTATCTACTTTTTTTGGGGGACAATGAATGTCACTACCAAAATACTCTAATGAAGTAGCCTTTGATAAAGTGTAGAATGATTAGACTTTGCAAAAATCTCAAAGACCAGCAGAAGTCAGCAAAGAGTTAGTGTTCTATGCCTTTTTATATTCATCTAGTGATCATTTCTGCAAGCCACATCTGATAGTTCTAATAAAGGCATTAGATAGTCCCTGCCTATCTCAAGAAATACTTTGGACAATTTTAAGTTTCCTAAAATCTGTACTGGATGTATTGAGAAGCAGTTAACCAATCACAAAGATGTAGTAAGAGATTAATAAGCATAGGGAAATATTTCTGAATGGCTCTGTGATAAGAAAGATCATCTGGAGATGTTGGATGATTAAAATAAATGCTTATCATTCAGAAGACATAAATAGTTGAAATAATATAATCAAGTTATGTATATTACCTTTGGCAGTTGTATGTAATTGCAGGAAATTTCAGATAAGGTAAGTTCTTCCATGTGAGCCAAATAATGGAACACAATATTGATGGCACTGTTATGACCTCCTTCTAATTAGCAGCATAAATAACAAATAAATCACAAGCTCTCTCATCCAGCAAAGACTAATCTCAACAAAAAGACCTTTTACAGATAGTCCTCAACTTACAACAGTTCATTTAGTGACCATTCAAAGTTACAACAGCACTGAAAAAAGTGACTTATGAGCATTTTTCACACTTATGACCATTGTAGCATCCCCGTTGTCACTTGACCACCTTTTGTCACCTTCTGACAAGCAAAGTCAATGAGAAAGCCAGCTTCACTTAACAACCGTGTGACTAACTTAATAACTGTGGCAAGAAAGATTGTAAAATGGGACTACATGTAGCTGGTTTTCTGGATCATGGTTCAAGATTCTTCAAGTCTTTTATTCAAGTTAATGGCACCTCCATGTATTATATTTAGGATTGCAGTATAAGATAATGTGTCATATCAATAAATCAAAGTAAGTATCTTCATACATATGTTTCTGAAGTAGCCTCATACTAACGCTTGCCCAAGATATCTGAAATATATGAGGACATTTACCTATTTTACAGTAACACAATGCCACATCATGGAGTTATTCTAATGTCTGAGCTTGTTTGAAATACTTAAAACTTAGTAAAATTGATTTAAGCCAGACATAAGAATTTCCTTCATTCCAGTTTGTTTTAAATAAAAAGTAGGGTTAGATTTGATTCTATTCCTGTCCATTTAAACACATTTTATGTGATATGCAACCAGAAAGCAGTCCTTTGTTTGAAAAGACTGACAAAGACTGATCACTGCTGTTCACTTCAGGCTGCAATTCTAGGAAATAATGTTAATTCTGATTTCTAGGAAAGACTACTGTTGCTACATGAGCTGCTGACACCAGTTTCTGCCTTCTCCCCTTGAAATCAGACTAGGTCCAGTTGCGGAAAATTAAATAATATGTACATTGAAAATGAGCCAATTATATGAAATAATGAAAATGAACAATTTCCGTAGATCAATTCCTGGATGTTCTTCCAGTTGCACATACATGCTGTTTATTAGAAATGTTCCAATGCCAAAAATAAGTTTCCTGTGAGCTGATATATAGTTTATTCTGAAAGGGTACAAATCATAAGGAAGAAAAACCTGCTGAATAACAAATTGAATTAAAAGTAGATCATTATATGATAATATTCTCTCCCACTTAAAAATTGCCACAGAATATGCTATATATTGATGCAATTAATATGTAAGCGTGATCATGAGTTTTAAGCTCTTTCATATTCATCATTGCTAGGTTCATGTTCATTAGTTATACTAGTTTTCCTAAATATTACCTTTTCAGTTTTTAAGCTACTTCTTTATTTCATGGTTTCATAAAATAATAATACCTGGAGTAGAAAGTGGCTATTTAGGCCATTGAGTCACATTTTTCTTTTTAGTTCAAGATCTAAAGAAAAGCATCTCTCTCATAGGACCTCCTGGGCCCATGACTTCTGCTCAAGGAGCAAGTGGCAGTTGTGGCTAGGAAGGCCTTTCTGCAACTTTGCGTTGTGCAGTAGTTGTGCCCTTACCTGGATCCTGAGACCCAATGCATGGTCACTCATGACCTAGTCATCTCTTGGCTGGATTCTACATGAAGCTATTCTTGAAGAGTATTCAGAAGCTGCTGGTGGTGCAGAATGCAGCAGCATGCATAGTCCTGGAGCTCCTAGGACTACACATATAGCACTATTACTATGCAAGCTGCATTGTTTACCAATTTGTGTCTAGATCCAATTCAAAATGTTGATTAATGCCATAAGCTTGCCCCACTTGTTCCACCAGAAGAGACCTCCTTCAGATGTCATCTGCTAAGGAATTGAAGCAGGTGGGTCCAAGGAAAAGAGATGTGGCCCCATCCCTGTGGAACATGCCATTACCAGAGGTGAGAACTGCCCTCTCTCCTTTGGCCTTTCAGAAGGTTATTAAAATCTGACCTGGGGCCTCTCACTGCTGGAAGTGGCTGATGGAGTAAGAAGACCTCATCTTTGTCCCAATCATCTCTTAGCTCTCTTAGTTTCAGTTTTACTATAGTTTTTAATAACATTTTAATCTTTGTAATTTTTAATTTTTAATATTTTAATTATTTTTTACTTGTTTTATAACTTGTAAGTTTCTCAGAGTCACCTTGTAGGGGAGATAAGCAGAATAAAAAATTAGCAAACAAACAAATAAAATCAGAGACAGGTGGCAGTCAAGCCTTAAGGAAAATCCATCACCTCTCAAGATAACTGGTTCCAATTTTCCAACTTTTAGTTTATTTTAATGTTGTATCATATTGTTATTCTAACTATTTTTCTATTGGTGTTTTTAGCTTATTAGTGAAACCAGAGGGCAATGATTCCAATATCCCATTTAAAGCTCTGTATCATAGAGAATATCATGGCTATATTCAGATGTAAATAGGCACTCCTTCATAGATTGTTACTTTGTGGTAGTCAAGGAGCTTGGGCATCCCAGTTATGCAATCAGCTATTTTGTTAGGAAGATACATTTCCAGCAGGATCATCCATCCTAGCAGATAATAGAGAAGGAGCCAGAATAATTAGTATCCACTAAATAAAGAAATGAAAGTCCACTTCACTATTCTGCCAAGAAAACTGAATGGACATTCATAACCAAGGCAATGCCAGCATGATAGTAGAATATATACTCCCAAGATCAGAAAGTGTTGAGTGAATACTGTGGCCAGAGGCAAAAGGAAGGTTCAGTGTTGCAAAATATACATACCATTGGCACAAGGAATATCAGAATCATAAACCAAGATAAACCTAATGCTGTCAGAATAGAAGTAGTCAGAATAGAATAAAATGGTTGCTTCACATTGAAGAAGCATTAGATATATTGTGGACAAGAACATTACAAAAGAAATGGAATAATCATCATTATTAATTAAAAAAATAAACGCTGTGCTTATATTCAACTAAAATGATAGTAATATTCAAGCTCACGTGAAGCCCGTCTAATAAGTTGGTTTATACTTCAATCTCAAATAAAGGGGAGGTGGAAGTTGAACAGTTTCATGGAAAGTTGCAGCGCTGTATCAACATAAAAACAAAGGAAGACATCAATTATAGGAGTTTGGAATGCCAAATATGATGATAAAATAGCATTTACAATAATGAAAAAATTGGACTTAGTTTATGAGTTGAACCAGGAGACAAATTAATACACTTCTACCAAAAAGAATTCCAATTTTTTTTACAATAGATGCCATTTTCTAACAATCTAAAAGAATTTCAGACTTTATAGATAGACCACACCAAATTAACCACCTCAGTAACACTCTATATGATGATATAGTGAAGAAAAGTACCAATTTAATCTATTCGATGATATCGCATCGAAGATAAACTGAAGGAAATTGATTATAGATTATTGCTATTCCTGATTTAAAAAGATACAATGAAGATGCATAAGCAAGCATAATACTAAGATCATACTGTATATGATACTTTTGATCCAAAAGCACTCTCATTAAAGAGTTGCTAGACAGAGGGTAGCCAGATAAAAGACCTATACCCAAAAGGCATACAAACCATTAGACTAGAAGTTCCAATAATTTATTTTCTAAATATGCCTCTGAAATCTATCTGGAGGTGAAAAATATTGTTGGAAATACGGGCTATGTCTGAGACAGGTCTTTGCCATATGCTAGCTGTATGTTCCTTTCTAAAAATAAAATATTTTAAGAGTTCAGTAGAGTGGGAATCTTGGAGGTTGCCAAGAATATATGAAAAGTTACATTATTGACCTTGATATCTAGCTTGTGCCTTAAGTCATCTTACTTATAGAAAATAGATATGCAGTCATTTGTAGCGATTTTGGGGAGGAAAATAGAATATAAGATTGGATCATCTAATCTATATGAAGAACCATGGTGGCACAGTGGTAAAGAACGCAGTTTTACAGTTTTACATTTTTATTCTGCTGACTGCCATAGGTTTGATCCTCACCGGCTCACAGTTGACTCAGCCTTCCAAGGTCAGTAAAATGAGGACCCAGATTGTTGGAGGCAATATGCTGACTCTGTAAACCATTTAGAGAGTGCTGTAAAGCACCATGGTGTAGTATATAAGTCTAAGTGCTATTGCAATGTTCAATTAAAGTTGTAAATCTTATAGTCAGTGACTATAAGTGGACAGTGGAAAAAGAGGATTTGAAATAGTGTGGTAGGTAGTACCAGAAACTTTTATATATTATTTAGCTATACATTATTTAGTAACTCTCTGTGAGAACTTAGTTTAATACTGAAAATTAATTACAAATTTTTTTTATCTCTGAAATGAATTAAATATATTTCTGAATAAATCTCTATAGAGATTGCATTTTGAAGAAAGTAATGGAGTCTTTCCACTATTTGTTTCACCTATGTGAAAAAGATCGATTCTTTGAAGAATTCCCAATGTAGTTCAATATGAGGTGAATTTAACAATCCAATTAGTATAGAATCTCTGTATTAATGGGATCTATATTAGTATAGAATCTCTTTTAATTAATGGGATCTATATTCCTATGGAACATTTAAAAAGTGTCCTTATCTGCAGTGCTAATTAGATGTGTAATTTAATGCCTTTAACTGATTTATCAACAGCTCAAGTTGTTTGTAATTTAGGATTTGGGAACATCTCACCACGTACAGAAGGTGGAAAAATATTCTGTATCATCTATGCCTTACTGGGAATCCCTCTCTTTGGTTTTCTGTTGGCCGGAGTTGGAGATCAACTAGGGACCATATTTGGGAAAGGGATCGCCAGAGTAGAAGACACATTTGTTGTAAGTATGCTACATACATTGCAGATATGATATGATTGTTCTGCAGATACATTGTTCTGAAATATGATTAAGTTCTGTTAACTTTGAAAATTTTTTATTACAATTATTTGATTTTGATCATGCATTTATGGTTACAATCTGGCATAAAGTAAACTATATATAATAGTGTATGGATAAAATATTATTTCTTCCTATAAATACACCATAGAATGTTGTATTATCTTTAATTTTAAAATAAATTCAGTGTTGCATGAAAACACATTTTTCTCTTTCTTATTCAACTGTGTCCTTGTCCACTTTAATACTAAAAACATTGATGGAAAAAGAAAAGAAGCATTTAATTGTTCATTTAACAGCTTTCACCTCTAAATACCCTCTTATTTAGCATCAAGAATTGTGTCTTCATGTGTCCAATTAGACATTTAAGCCAACAAGGCCACCAGTATGGGTGCATATCTATATAAATGATAATAGTGGAAATTTAGAATTAAAAAAGAAGAAGAGAGGGCTAGTATTCTCACCCAGTCTTGAATTTAACAGAGTTTTTCAACTACTTTTCAAACAAATTGTAGGTCCCAAATCATATTCATTTGTCTAAACATCTTGTTTGACCTAAGACATCCCAGTTTGGAAGCTAACCAGGGATGAGTTTGGTTAGCTCTTGTATGAGAAACATTCAGAGAATAATCTAGACTGTAGGTTAGACAGATAAATCTGAAAACATCTTCAAAAAGCAATTATAAAATATTTCTATACTATGCCAAGAACATGGTAAATATATGGCTGAAGTCCAGGAGTCCTATATTCCAAAAGACAAGACAACTTGAAAGCGAGCTTACAAACTGGCATGTATTTATGCTGGAGTTATGTGATCATTTTTTGTGACCATCTGACAAGCAAAGTCAGTGGGGAACCAGACTCATTTAACAATCATGTTATTAACTTAATAACTGCAATGATTCACTTAACAACTATGGTAAGAAAGATGTTAAAATGAGGCAAAACTCGTTTAATAACTGTCTTGCTTAGCAGTGGTTCGGTTGTGGTCATAAATCGAGAACTATCTGTATAGTTTTGTTCTGTATTGACTCCCATTTTCTATTCAGGCAAAATACAAAACAGTGATAGTTACCGAGCTTCCACATGACTTAGGTCTATTTGAGAGATAGAGGTTTTCCTTGAGCAAACATATGATAATAGAGATCATGTATACCACTTGGTTGTATAATCACTGAGGTGGCACAGTGGTTAGAATGCATATCAAAGGCTTACTCTGCCCACAGCCAGGAGTTCAATTCTGACAGGCTCAACATTGACTCAGCCTTCCGTTCTTCCAAGGTTGGTAAAATGAGGACCCAGATTGTTGGGGGCAATATGTAAATAATTGCTTATATTGCAAACTGTTCAGATAGTGCTGTAAAGCACTATGTAACAGTATGCAAGTCTAAGTGCTATTACTATTGGTCCTTCACCAATTATAATAATATTAAGATATCCTAAAGAGTATATTATGGAGGTAGCTTAAATGCATTAGATAGAATTTTATGCTGTGGGCACAATGTGATTCTCTTAATCATATAGAGAGTTGATGGGTTTTCGCTCAAAATATCTTTTGGTAAATGTTTGCTGTATTTGAGAGGTACAGAACACTTAACCAGGTCTTCCAATAGGGGCAGAAACCCCTTTTAGCTTTTTTTACTTTTATTTAATACTCTATTTCAAATTTATGTCATTTTCCTAAATAAACTATGAACAGTTCAATAAAACAAGTAATTGGTGGAAGTTTGTTAGAGATGCAGCCTAGAAGTAAGGAAATTTTTTTTCTGATAGGAAGAACAATTAAATAATGGAATAATTTGCTTCCCGGAGTTGTGGGTGCTCTATCATGGGAGATTTTCAAAAATAGACTGGACACCAATTTGACCGGGATGGTTTAAGGTCTCCTGCTTTGAGTGGGGGGTTTGACTAGTTGACCTCTAGCTCTAAGATTCCATGTTTGTTTGTTTGTTTATTTGTTTATTTATCTCAATTTATATACTGCCTCGCTCCCAAAAAGGGACTCGGGGCGGTGTACAGCCATCTAAAAAACAATAAATTAATAACAATTTAAAAACAAATTAAAAAGAATTAAATAGGTGGTTGAGTAAAAAATAAAAATTAAAATTATAAAATTTAAAAACCAATTTAAAACCCCAGTTAATTAATTCTCTATGTTACAATGACTTTGAAGGAAATTCTGTTACTGATATTCAGTATATCAGTGGAAATAAATTACAAAATAATATAAAATATTATACAAAATATATTAAATACAAAATATATTGAAATCAGATTACAGTATTTTATGTAACCGGTACAACACTTGATATCATGAAAAAGGTATGAACATTTTGTATGACATACCATTTGGTATTTTTTTTATCATATCATTTTCTTCTTAAGAGAATTTCCTAACTTTTATTGGGAGAATCCTTCCTTGGATAACTGTATATAAAATTTGGTAATTATAATTGTGGTAGGTTGGCTTCATGCTGTGAATAGCTATTACTATTGAAGAATGGTAGCTTAGTCGTGATATAAACAATTTGTAGTGAAATGCATACAAATAAATATTCATTTAAATATTATTTACATCACCTATCAACCTTATGCTGCTTTTTTCACCTTTTCTTTTCCCTTTTCTACCTATTTGCAGAAGTTTGTTGACATGATCAAACCTGCAGTTTCTATACATGAAAGAGAATAATAAGAGAATAATTTCAATTTCAGCTTTCACTGCACATGATTGTAATTTCACGGACAGTTACTTGGCATTGAATCCCATTGATAGCAATTACATTTTCCTAGATAAATATCCATGGGAATAGACAAATTTCATGATCAATGCTTGTATGAAGACTTACCCATCTATTTAGTTTTTATCATAAACAACTCCATATACCCTTGGTGGGTTTGACAGTGGTTAAATATTCCTATAGACCCATTGCATATCTGCTATAAATACTTTACAGAGAAATGTTGAAAACCCCTTTTTTAACTTTGTGATTTTGCAGTGGCTTTAATCTATTCTGTCACCCTTTGATTACACTGGTAGAACTGTTTAGCCATCGATTTTGATTTAAAACTTTGCAGATGGTGTCACCTGGGTTTTAGCAGAAAGATTTACTCATTTTATAAATGCATACCTACATATACATATGTGATATAATATTATTTTACTTTTCTAATAATAAATTCTTTCCCCCCTCTTTCTTTCTCTTTTTCCATCCCATCTGTGTTTATTCTTTCTTCCCATCACAGAAATGGAATGTGAGTCAGACAAAGATCCGTATAATATCAACAATAATATTCATACTATTTGGCTGCGTTCTGTTTGTTGCTCTTCCGGCAGTCATTTTCAAGCACATAGAAGGCTGGAATACATTAGATGCAATTTATTTTGTAGTTATCACCTTAACAACAATTGGATTTGGTGATTACGTTGCAGGTAATAATTTACCAAGTTCTATATGGAAAAATAAATCATATACCTTTATTATGTAGATAAATGCCTTCTCAGTGTATATCATTGCAAGAGACACTCTCTAAATCCAGCCATAAGTACTGATCTAGCAGTATTTTTTCCAGCATGCCAGACTGGTGTTTTCTCTAGGTCTCCCTGTTAGAATTGAAGTAGACATTTTGAATGCAACATATTTGCTCCATTCAAAGATTTATTTGTGTCCCAAACCTTGCTTCAAGTTTACTACACATTTTATCAAACATTTCTCATGAGAAAGAATACCATTCAATTGATTAATTAACTTTAAAATGGTAAAATAAGGTACCATCAGGTTTTTAGGTGCTATTGTATGAGATTGCCTGAATGATGATACAGGTCAATATCCAAGCATTAAAAATGAACAATATCTTGAAAAGTCCTAAATCTAATGAATTTCATTTCTCTCATTCCCATGATCTCTTAGGAGACATTGACATTCTGAAATTTCACAAAATATCATGAAACAATGTTGAAATTTCATAGCAGTTTTTACACTCAAGATGCAGATGTTATGCGTGAATGACCCTCTCTTGCAGCTGGAAACTAAATTGCTTTACTTGATTCTGTTAAATATTCAAGTGACAAAAGATTAGGATCTCTATATAATTTGTGGTTTATAAGAGTATATCAAATTTGCATGATAGTGTAACACTCTTTTACCACTGTACATAGATAGATCCATACTATGCATAGCATGGATCTATCTATATTGGTTCTTCAGTTTTCCTATTTGCTGTGTTCGATTGCTGATTCTTACCTGTGGAAATTATCTTATTTATGCAGATTTATTTTCATGCTGCTACTGCATATTACATGATGGCACATAATCCATCAATTTGCAAAAGAGAATGTTGTTGCAGTATAAACTAGTTCAGCAAGCAAAGAAAGAATATATAGGATTGAGAATCAGGCTCATATTCATGCCTTATCATTAATATATATGGGATATATCATAAAAGCCAGTATTTGTATGTATGGATATGGTGTGCTGTTATATTTTATATTCATATTTGTATATAATACATGTTAAGTTTGTAAGATGAAAATGGCATCACTATCATATTTTTTCTAGCCTGAATGTTTACTTTTTCCTATGTATAAAGGTGTTAGATATGCACAGGTTCCATGTCTATTTTTAAAAGTTCAGGGATTTTCATGCATTAACATGCCTTTGTGGCATAATGGTTAGAGTGCAGTACTGCAGTACAGTAGTACTTTTGCTGTCTGCCGGTTCAAATCCCACCAGGCTCAAGGTTGACTCAGCCTTCCATCCTTCTGAGGTGGGTAAAATGAGGACCCAGATTGTTGGGGGAAATATGCTGATTCTGTAAACTGCTTAGAGAGGCTGGAAAGCACTATAAAGTGGTATATTAATCTAAGTGATATTGCTATAGAGAAATGGACTAGTTGGACTTGCTTTAAAACTGGTGTCTTTTTCAGAGCCAGAATGTTAATATTTTTGTCTTATTTTTATGCACTAAAATGTGTATCCTAGTTATGTTTATAATAAGAACAGTATGTACCAAAAGCCACTTAACTGAAACTGGAACACCAAGTACATTAGTAGTCTTTATCGTTATACATTAATATAATGTTTTGTCCCTGCAGCTCTGTACTATAAAGAAAATCACAGTTATTAGTATAGGTTCTGTGTATCAGTGGCTTGACATCTTTTGAAATAGAAGGATGGATGGATGGATGGATG
>JAEANM010005927.1:0-19073 GCA_017656035.1 Myanophis thanlyinensis
GTGCCAAGTGCCCCGATGACAATGGGTATCACTGTCACATGTTTCATCCATAATTGGGTGGTTTTGATGGCCAGGTCACGATATTTATTATTATTATCATTATTATCATTATCATTATTATTCAGAAGCCAAACTATTATTACTACTGTTGATGACTAGTATAGTAGTATAGTATAGTACTAGTATTTATTACTAGCATTTATGACTGGCTTTCATTATTGTTAGAGAACCCAACTTTTAAAATTAAAATATCACTATGTCTCTGAACATCTGTTTCCCAGAGCTTTACTGAGACACTGAATTGTAGGATGGTTTTCCATATTCACTGATTGTGGCAATCTTCCAAAATGGCATGCTGGCCTAGTGATATAGATGCTCACTTCCCACTCAGAAAATTGAGAGTTCAATCCTAGGTAGCAGCAAAAAAATTTTCAGGACACAAAAAGAAAATATTTACTGCAAACTCCACAACTCCACACAACTCCACACCTGGCATCTAGCCAGTAAACTTCTCAGATCTGTTCAGTCACCTTGATTTTACACAAATTAAGGGATTAAAGGGTCATAAAAAGAAAAAGAAACCGACTGTGGCAATCTTTCAGAAAGCGAAATTATGGTTCTATCATGCTATTAAAATAAAAAGTTGACAGTAATTTTTCTGATCTGAAGGGCTTATGTTTTAAAATCTGAAAGTGAATTAGTTAACTAATAAGAATTTACACCTCAACATGATTTCAATTTCAATGTTTTATCAATTTTTCGGAGGTTAAAAAGTGTTAGTAAGTACTTTTAAAATTAAATTGAAAATACTTTTTAAAAACTGTTTAATTATTGGGTGGACTACAAGCAGAATTAATAAATGGATTCTTGTTAAAAACAGTGTGTCTGTTTTTAGTAAATAGTGAAATTTTATACACTTTAGCTCAGAAGCAATTTCTATCAAGTTCATGCGGCTATACCCCTACAATGCACAGCCGCATTCCCCAGTCTGTGGCCCTCTAGATGCACTGCAATTCAATTTCAGAATTTCCAGCCAGTACAACTTTTGAAACTGAAGTCCAAGACATCTAGATTGGAGCACTTCATAGTAATTGCCAGTGACTTTTCTTTTCACTGCTCTTTTAATAGTTTGCTCCCATTTCAAAATTGCCATTGCTCACTTTAGTAAAACTTTATAACAATTAACTAAAAAAACAAATAAAATAGAAATTTATTTCACTTGTTTGAACAGTTCTTCAATTAAAACTTTCAGGACACTGATACAGAAAAAAAAATTGAGGTCTGAATGGCCTATGGGTTTTTCTTTGTTGCAACTGTCACATTTGAATATTTTTGAAAACATCATATTAGGAGCAAGAGACAAGCAGAGAACAGAAGTCTTAGTGCCTACAATGAGTCTTTGCAACCAAATGCAGAGGTTACTCAGGTTTGACAGTAGATTTCTAAATGACATTTGTGATTCTCTGAATGTTTCATGCATTTGATATGGTCAAAGGAACAACTCCAGAAGAGCATAGGATGTAATTAAACAAATCTGTAGAAAGAGATCTGGCAAGGAAATACATTACCTTGTATAAGCCATTCTTAGATAAAGAAAAAACAAGCTCTATAGTTTTTCCAGGTTTTTTTTTAAACCAAGACAATATATTTAAGATATGTAAGAGTCCAAGACTCCAAGGTAAAAGATAAATGAAATCAAACGCCCCAGTAAGCAATTCACACTTTGTATTCTCTCAATCTGAAATAACTTTGGCAGTCTTTCTGGCAACATTCCTGCAGTTTTCTGGCAAGGGTTCAGAAACCGTTTGCCCTTGACTTGCACCCTAGGGTTGAAAGAGGGTGCCAGGCCTAGGTCACCCCGGTTGGCTTTGTGGCCAAAGTGGGGCTAGAGCTTTAAGTCTCCAAGTTAACCACTACACCAAACTGTCTGTGTGTCTCGGCAATCCAACAGAAGGAAATCTTGCCCTGAGATCTCCTCCTGAAATCTACCCTCCGTTGTTATCCTGACCAGAACTTAAAGCAAAACAAAAACAAAACAGCACGTAATGAAACAACACGAGCTAATGAAGTTCCCAGTCAGGCGAGCGTCTGAGCCCCTCGTCCAGTTTGACGGAGAAATTTGCCGCCTGTTGAGGCAGGGAGCGAGAAGGCGCCGGGGTCAGCAGAAGGCGCCGCGGAAGCTCACTGACCTGAGATGCCTCCCCCAACCACGATCACGTCGTAGCTCATAGCTGCGCTCCCGGTGGGGGCGACTGCCGTGTCTTCCATGCCTTGGAAGGGCTAACTTTGCCGTCAGTTTTGGGCGTCCGACGGCGAAGGTGCTACTTTCTCACTGGCCAGCTGGGCGCTGCAGCAGCACATTTCCTAGCTGGGTCTCCTGCTGAGACGCCCCGCCTTGCCCCGCCAATCACCTCCGTTAAAGATTAGGAAGCTGGCTGCTGAGAACAAACCGGGCGAGGCAAGGGGTGGAACGGGAGGAGAAGTGCGCAGGTCGGAAAGGGCGGGTTGCGTACAGTCGAGAGCCGGGAGGAGAAAGTGATGAAGTCCAGATTCATCGTGTCGAGAGGCGATCTTGCTTCTTCTAGCTCGCATTGGGCAGGTGATGGCAGCGGGCAGGTCGCCTGGGAGAACAGACTGCGAGGGAATTCATGGTTCCGTCTTGAATTTTCCGAGATCACCTCCGCGGAATGGCTTGATGAAATGGGTCGAGGCACTGGGGAGCCCTGGATGGCTGCAAAAATCAGACAAATCAATTCAGCAACGAACTATTAAGTTTATGTGGAAGCTTAATTTTGGTGCCAGGGTTTTTTTTATGTTCATGGTTTTAATAGGTATATGTGTTATTAAAGATGTTTTAATTATTGATTGGTAGCCACTCAAAGTTCAGTATAAGACAGGCAGCTACATAAAGGTTTTAAATACAATAAAAATAAATAAAATAAAATAATAAAATAAAATGACCTGGTTATTATTATCATAATGACCACTTCATGAGGTAGCTTCTTCTGGGCACATTTTGGTGTGGCAGCTCCTACTGAGGAATGCCTGAAATGGGATTGAAGTGGGACTCAAAGAATCAAGGCGAAATTCATCTTTGAAGTGGGAAACTTTTCATTTGCTTAAGCTAAAAATAAAAATATGAATACATTTTAGCTAGCTAATCAGAGGGGTTTTTAAAAATAATTTTTAGTAGAGAAAAGGAAGGTAATTAAAGAGTTGATTCCAGTCAAAACTGCATGGTATTTGAAAGCAGCTGGGGCATCAGTTGCTGACTTGAATATAATGGTTCTTGGCATGTGGCATTTAAAAAGATGAACTGTATTTGATGATGGCTAAATTACAGCAGCAGCTCTATTGATCTGGTTTATTGAAGTTCCTGATAATTATTCCTTCTGGCTGTTCTCTGTTAAGTGCCTAGAAAAGGCCAACAGGAACTGTTTGCAAAACTGCTGCCCTTCCATTTGGTTAAGTTTGGTGACTGCTGGCTTCAGCAAGAAGGCAGAATAGAATTCAAATGAAATAGAAAAAAAAATAAGCACCCAAAGAGCTGTTCACATTTTCCCTTAAAGGTAGGACCTTTGGACATATTATTCAGAAACTTTCCAGATTAAAAAGACTGCTATGTGGTGAACTATCAGTAAGACTGAACTGCATGTTACTGCTTGTCCTGATAAGCTTTGAAAACTGTGCATATCATCCTTGCTTGGTATTCAGTATTTTGTCCTCATGTTAGTTCCTGCAGTAAAGAGACAGAGATAATCACTGTGACTGGCTCATAGATCTGAATATTTTAAAGAATAGCTCTCTCATAGTTCAAATATCTATCTGGGTCTCTGGTGGTGGCTAACTACCTAAGAGTAGTTTTCAAGATCATGATCAAAGTCTGCTTGGAAAAGTGCAGTCAACAGATCTTATATCCTAAGAAATGCCAGTTTTATATATGCAGTTTTCTTAGGTAAACTGTAGTTCTGGATTATACTGACTGGTGCCAAGCAAAATTAAATTACTTGAAGAGGGTTTTTTTCTTTGAGTTATTGGCTTGATTGTACTATTTTGGTTCCATCAACGTACTTGATTTAATGTTATGTATACTTAATAACTATTGTAACCTAAGAAGGAGAGATCAGATGCAAGTTGTACTGTTGTAGGATATCTTTTGATTAATGAAAGCACAGCAGCTACAGGGCTCATCATAGTACTAGAAAGGACTAACTCATCAAACAGGTTTTCTTTTTTTCCAAGGAAATTGGTGTGATGTCTGTGTACACTCTTGATTACTCAACTCACCCCCTTATTCTTAGAGCATTTCAACTGTTAATAACATCATTGCTCCTCTTGAACCAAAGAAATTAAGGTTTACTAAAGACTACTGAACAACACTTACAGTATGCATTTGAATTATTTATTTAATTATACCCAGAGCAGGATTATTTTAAGAGCTAAAATGACCAAAAGGTTTTTAAAATATCATAAAACAGATCCATTTAGATGAATTTAAAATACATACACAATAACATTCATTCACAGTTTGAAACTTAAAAGAGGTAAGTTTATTCATTTTCTAAAGAGATATATTTCATGTCCATGTTTCAGTTAGACATCTGTAGTGTTTTGTGTGTGTGTATATTTAAACAAATTTAGCACAAGAAGAAGAAGAATAGATAAGTCATTGTCTTTAATTTTTCTTGTACATTGTCAATAATAATGTCCATGTTATTTAGCAAGTAATTTCTGGGCTCTCCATCCTTTTACTTTGTAACAATTAGCAATATCAGTCAAGTAGGCTACAACGTTTCTGCACGAACTATTAAGAAGATATACTTTAAATATATTCAAAGTTCTTTCAGATAGTGACAGATGATGCCAGGCTGAAAGCATGTATGCTACAAATAAAGTGATAAGCTATCTCTAAAATAATTTTATTATACCAATGTTAATGGATTCAAAGTTCATTCATTAGTAACATGTTAGCATAAATGCCCTTTGTGCAGATTGAAGAGGGATGCAAGATTAGAAGCAAAGAACAATGTTTCTTTCCACCTAGATTGGATTACATGGACATCGGTGGGCCATATTAATTTTTTTCCTACTTTGGTTGCAAGACATTTCTACTGAGATCTTTGAATTGCGATAAAGAGACACTTAAAAGAGTCCTAGTTATTCTTGCCACTCTTTGGATTTCATTAAACACTGCTGGTTTAGTTGCCAATCCCTGTTTCACATTTGAAATCTAAAACTAGTTTAAAGTAGAGTGCAGGACAAGGCTACCCAGTCATGTTTTTCTCCTACAAAATACAAAGCTCCAGGACATTTCACAAGCTTCACATATGCAGTAAAAGATTATCTGCTCTACAAGAAGAGCGTCATATGACAGTGGAGGAAGGAAGGAGACTGTTTGAAAAAGTCTAGCTCAAACTGATTGTGTACTTCTTTGGATCCTAGCCAATAAAACTGCTGGTCATGCTAATGACTCAAACTGCTACCATACAACAGGCAATGCTACAGCGCCAACTTGGAAGGCAAATCCTATCTTGCTGGCACACTGAACATTCAGGAAAGGAAAACAGACAAAGATCAAACAATCTGTTCTAAGAAAGAAATGCAAAATTAGGCTAAAGATGCAAATTAATACTGCAAATTTGGACATGCCTTTTAATAAATAATTATTTAATAATTAATTAAAATAATTAAAAAATTAAAAAATAATTATTTGTACACAATGGTATTACATGGAAAAAGGCACCATTCTTAAAAGAGCTTCCTTTTTCTTCTACTTCGCTCTCCTCATACATCAATAGTTTAGGCCTTTTAAATGTATCTATTTCTGTCTATGGGAAAGTGATGAAAGTTCCTTATTCTATTGGACAACACAGTTATGCAATGCAATTTCAGAACGAGCAGATTGTACAAAAACATAATATATTCAAGAGCATTAAAAGAGTAGCAATAGTAACCAAAACATAGGCTCTTTGTATAGTCATAATCTGATGATACATATAAAAGCAGTGAAAAGGGTTTGTTGAACAGTTTAAAGCAAAATCAACACTTTTCCCAAGTGTACCATTTAAAATGGAATCCTGGTGCACAGAAAGAATTAGAAATATTGTGTTGTTTGCATAGACCATCCCGTTATCCACAAAATGTATGCCTCCACCACCCCTAGTGCCCTGCTTGTTACTTACTTGGCAATTTTCTTAATTTTTTCTTACTTACTGATTCTTCTTCTTGATATTAGAAATACATGTTGTTCTATGGCAGGGGTGTCAAACCAGTGGTGGAATTAAATTTTTTTACTATTGGTTCTGTGGGCGTGGCTTGGTGGGCGTGGCTAGGGGGGGTCATGTGACTGGGTGGGCAGTTTCTGTAAGCAGGGCAATAAAGATTAAGCTAGAAACAATACCAGCATGTTTTTTCCCTGCCTTCCTTACAGTATTAACCCTGTAAAGTGAAAAAACAAAACAAAAGGAGATTTCTTCTAACAATTAGTTCTCTGAACTGCTTAGAAAATTTACTACTGCTCAATTTCACCTCTGTGTCAAATTCAATTTGGCCCCCAGGGTGCTTAAATTTGGCCCACAGGGCTGGCCTAAAATAGCAAAGGGCTGGCCCATGGTCTTCTGGCAGCCAAAATGGTGCACAGGGAGATGTATGTACCCCCTGCACCCCTTTTTCAACCTGGACAGCTTCCGGCAGCACTCTGCCAACCAAAATGGGGCACATTTTGGCCTCCATGCCAATTTTGGCCAGCAGGGTGCTGCAGGAGGCCATCCAGGCCGAAAATGGTACGTAGGGGGCTGCGCATGGCCCCTCCAGACCCCATTTTGTGTGGCAGGATGCTGTCCCATCTCCTCCCCCCCAGCCCGGCCTGTGGAGAACTACAATGCTGATCCAGCGCTTGAAGAAAACCAGTTTGACACCCCTGTTGTACTGTAAATGAGATGCAAGATATTCTGTCCTGAAGCGTATTTGTAATATAATTGAACATGCATCATTTATACATTCCCCATTTTGAAATAGCCATTCCCTTAGGCTTTTTTATAGTATGCATACATAGTCTTCTATTTGTACATTGTATCTCTGGAAAATAGCATCATATTTCTATATTTTTCAGAAATGAATTCATATGCACATACGTGAAAGCAAATGATAACAGCATTCTGCTGTTCCCGTTATGGGTCACCACAGCAAATCATCTTTTTCTACTTAACTCTATCCTTGGCATCCTCTACTCTTACCCTAATTAACTTAATGTCCTTTTTTAGTGCATCCATATATCTCCTCTTTGGCCTTCATCTTGACCTCTTGCCTGGCAGCTCCAACATCCTTCTACCAATATAACTACTCTCCCTCCTCTGCACATGTCCAAACCATCTCAATCTGACCTTGTCCCCAAAAGAGCCAATCTGAGCTGTCCCTCTGATGTGCTCATTCCTAATCCTGTACATCCTGGTCACTCCTAAAGAGAGCCTCAACATCCTCATCTCTGCTACTTCCATCTCTGCCTCTTGTCTTTTCCTCACTGCTACAGTCTTTAACCCATATAGCATAGCTAGTCTCACTTCTGTCTTGTACACCTTTCCTTTCATTCTTGCTGACACTCTTCTGTCACATAACACTCCTGACACCTTTTTCCACCCATTCCAACCCACCTGCACTCACCTCTTCACCTCTTTTCCACACTTCCTGTCAGACTGGATCATTGACCCCAAATACTTAAACTCCTGCACGATCTTGACCTCAGCCCCCTGTAACCTCACTGTTCCAGTTCCCTCCCTCTTGTTCACACACATGTATTCTGTCTTACTATGACTACCTTTGATTCCTCTTCTTTCCAGAGCATACCTCCACCTTTCCAGGTGTTCCTCCACCTGCTCTCTGCTCTCACTACAGATCATAATGTCATCTGCAAACATCATTATCCACGGGGATTCCTAGATGTCTACTCGTCTATCAACCTGTCCATCACCATAGCAAATAAGAAGGGACTCGGAGCCAATCCTTGATGTAGCCTCACCTCCATCTTGAACTCCTCTGTCTGACCTATAGCACATCTCACTACTGTCATACTCCTCTCATACATACCCTGAATTACTCTGATGTACTTCTCTGCCACTCCTGACATTCTCCTATAGTACCATAGCTCCTCTCTTGGCACTCGATCCCAAACCTGCCTATCACCTCCTCATCACCTTTGTTTCCTTCACCAATGTGCCCATTGAAATCTGCTTCAATCACCACTCTCCTGTCTGGGAATACTCTCCATCACCTCATCTAACTCACTCCAGAATTCTCCTTCTCTTCTAACTCACATCCTACTTGTGGAGCATAACCCCTGACTACATTCAACATTATCCCTTCAATTTCCAACTTCAAACTGATCACCCTGTCTGGCACTCTTTTCACCTCTAAAACAGTCCTCATGAGCTCCTCCTTCAGAATAATTCCTATCCCATTTGTCTTCCTATCCATACCATAATAAAACAGTTTGTATCCCCCTCCAATACTATGCACTTTGCTACCCTTCCACCAGGTCTCCTGCACACACAGTATATCTACCTTTCTTCTCTCCATTATATCTGCCAGCTCTCTACCTTTCCCTGTCATTGTGCCAACATTAAGAGTCCCTATTCTTAGACCTATACCTTTCATCTTATCTCTCTGTCTACAAATCCTTCTGCCTCCTTTCTTTCTTTGACCAGCATTCTTGACTAGCATTCAACCTTGAACAGCATTTAAGGAATAATTGAGTTTAAAAGGTGTTATATGAAGCAATTAGCAAGCATAAGCTAAATATGAAATATTTATCTATTATAAGATAAATAAGATATATAAATATGAAATCAATCTGGACTTTAGAAGACTTCCATTCCTGTAGAAGCATTTCACAGGAATATGAACCCAATGCCTTCCAGTTAGTGTTAATCTTAACCTCAAGAATTAACAGTCTTGTTAAATAATTAGCTCTTGAACATTCCACCGTGTGCAGCTGTTTTCTCTTGCAGAACGCCCGAGAGCACGGCACCCTCAAGAAGCATGGCTCCCGCGGCTTCATCAGAAGGTCGCTCTATGGGCGCTGCTGCCTCGGTGATTGGCGCGTATCATCATCTGATGCTGGGTGAGCAATCTACACGAGGCTGGGGCTGTGAGGCCTACGGGCGCAGGATGATGACCATGAGTGGCTGCTTCCCCCACGCCCCTTGGCCGCAGGGCTAGTCTGGAGCACAGGGATGCTCCGTGCCCTTCCGCACCTGCCAGGCCCCTCACCCGCCAAAGAGGCCACCGAGCCATCCGGGGAAGGCCACGGTGAAGCAGGACAGGCCGCTGACGCCTGCATGTCTTTGCAGACATGGGATGCTGAATGCAGCAGCCATGAAGAAGAAAGTAAGAGGGCGGCGGGCAGGCAAGTGGCTCCGCAGCGGCAGTGCTGGCTCTTCTCCCTCCGCCCAGGTGCTGCTGATGGGGAAAAGCGACTCTGGCAAGACCAGCATGTGCTCCATCGCGGGATGTAGTTGGCAAAGATGGAGCGCATGCTGGTCTTGCCAGAGCCACTTTGCCACTGAGGAGCTGCCTCCACCCACCACTCCGCCACTCCCGCCTGCCGCCCTCTTACCTTCTTCTTCATGGCTGCTGCGTTCGGCATCCCACGCCTGCAAAGACACATGGGGAAGGGGGGCTGGGGGAGGGGGAGCCCGTCATTGTGGCCCACGAGTCAAAAAGTTTGCCCACCCCTGGTCTAATCAATATATAGAAGGTCAGCCAGTCTAGAAATTGAGAGAACAGTTTAAGCTTTAAAACTATTCCATATTTGATCAGAAACAGAAGTTTCCAATGAGTAAAGGTTTAAGCTTTGTAGATAAGTGATATCAAAATGACGAAGGCAAAAGACTGAAACTTTTGAAAGTTCTTATTTGGTTGTTGATTGTTTCTACCCCTTGTAGCAACCGCATGATCTATAACATAATAATACACAAAATACTGGTGGGAATGGACAAGTGCATTCACTACAGGCATTTCATTTAGTTGCCAAATTCAAAACAATGATTTACAACCACTTTCTTTATAATGCGTGGAACCATATAAAAGCCATTAAAGATAACAGAGATGCATGTACATTCCACTATTATCCCATGTTCTCTACCTGAAAGACAAAGTGTGTCTTTCAAATTGTGAAATGCTCTTAGAATTCTGTGTGTCATTTTTCTTTGACGATGGCTTATTGCTTAATATAGGAAGGGAAAAAAGCATTACTACCTGGGCCTGATTTCAATATTCCTGATTTTAGAGCCCTAGCATTTTAGACTGCAGAGATTATCAAATAGATAAGCTGTAAACTGTGAAGTAGTGGAGCACAGTCTTAGTACTTGGCTTAAATCCACACGTCTTTTCCATTACTGAGAAGATAGTTTACTTAACTTGTATCATACTCAGTCTATGTGTCATCATGATCATCATCTTTCAATGCATTCTGATAATCCCTCTGGTTCTGGGGAGAATGCTAAACTGTCTTTTTCCAGATAAATTCTTCTCTATTCAAAGTCCACAGCATACAAAAAAGTTGGGTAAAGTCTCTCACTTGTATACATACTATATGAAGAAACAGGCTTCTGAAATTGAAGATCCATTTTTAAAATGATAAAAGTAAATATTTGATTCTAAAAAAAGGGAAATCTTCATGTACTTAAACTGTGCTGCAAAAACCACTCCACAGGAGATAAGACAATTACCTTTGCAGTTCTAAACAGTGCAATTAAAAGTAAATTATAATTTTCCATTACGTAAATTTTACAATTAAACATAAGTTTTCTTCCAGCCTCTCTTCTTTAAAACTTTCTTCTGTAATAAGTTGCTATTCCAGAGGAAATTTTAAAAATTTTAAAGAAATTTTTAGTTTATTCGAAGATTAAAATACAAAATGCCAAAATATTTTTTAAAAGGAGAAAAGAATTAAAAAACACAACAAAGAAGATATTAAAAAGAAAAAAGTATCTTAAAAAGGAAAAAGGAAAAAAGACTAACACATATACACATAACATCTTCTCTAGTTGAATGCTGATTAATATAATACAGGAATATTAGTTTCTCACTCTTGCAAAACAGGTAAAAATAATTTTAAACTATTAAACCTATTAAACAATTAAGACCAGAAGATTCTTCTTCAATTAGATGTATTAAGCCCATTTTCCATTCTCCTTCAAACTCCTTTAAAAAATGCCACTTATCCACCCAGAGAGTTCTGTGCTATTATATAAAAGCAGTGTTAAACTTTCAGAAAGTATATGGAATCAGTTCTATTATTTCTGAGTCTATATTTCCTCCTGGCCAGTTTACAGCTGAAAAATCACATTTTTCTCAATGTTTTCCAGTCTATATTGTTTTTGTATCTACATTTCTTCCCAATTAATCTGCTGCTTTGAAAACAAGTTCTTGTTGTGGGTTTAAAATACTTAGTGTTTGTTTCTTCAAAATGTTTTCCACTGTCAAAACAGGAAGCAAAGATTTAAAGGACAAATCGGAGACTATAGAGGAAAAAATAGAAACTGTACAATATAAAGAGATGACTAGTCCAGACGCACAAGAAAAAGAGGGGGAAATAAATAAAAAAGCAGATATGGAAACAGAAGCTGTGAACCAACTAGGTGTACAAAAGGATTTAAAACATATATTCCAGAGGACAATGTTGGAAGTAACAATAGATGAAACAGGTCAAGGAAAGGGTATATAGGAACATTAAAAAAGAAGCTGAAATTGAAGAATCCAGCCATTGTGGTTGGAAAAGAGATAGGGATAAGAATAGATTGGAAATTAAATAAGATTGCAAAATGAATATGAATTTTATTATTAGACTTTCATAACATATGTAGGGTAATGCATACGATGAATAATGTTATATAAGTAATAGAAGGATGATTACAATGGGATAAAATTATGTTATTTTTATTATTAATGTTATTAGAATATTATAAAGGGGAAAAATTAATTGAGAGGAGCAAGATTTTATTTGCAATAAAAGGAAGAATATGTAGAAAATAGGGATTGGCGTTAATATGGATAAAATGAAATTTTGATTAATCAAATAATAGAAGCAATTGTATTAAATGTGTTCAATATGATTTTGTTTTTATAAAAATGAATGACACTCAGCAACATGCTGTTCACGCAAGGATTTGTATGTTAAAAATAGAAAATATAAAAAAAAATTAAAAATGTTTTCCACTGTCTATAAGTTCATCAAACCTTTTAGAAAAAAAATCAGCTAAAGATTGCATCACATGACTCTCGATTTATATTTTATTAACCTACAAAAACTTTTTGGAACAAAAAATATCAGAAAACATCTTCTTTACTTGCGCCCTGCTTTGAGCAGCAACATTATAGAGGGAAGGAGGAGGCTAACATTGAAGGAGGAAAACAGAATCTGGATAGCAATAGCCGTGTTTCCATATGGAAAGCAGAAATTGATGAGAACAGTCAAATAGATCAAAAAAAGAAAGTAAAAAATAAAACATAAGGAATCCAGCATGGGTTGAAATAAATCAGTGTTCAGCCAGCCAGCCAAATAAACTTTAAAACCAGTTAATTAAACTTTAAAGGTAAGAACAATAACAAAAATTCAAAAAGTGAAATATCCCAGGCATTCTTACAAAAACTGGTAGGAAGAGATGTAAACACCCATTGAGTTTCTGGTTGTTCCCACAAGGAGCTGTAATCTTCAAGATTCTCCCTTCTGGATGGATCCACAGCCATCCAAAGGTCATCTTGGGTCATTCCTAAGCACCCCCATTCAAATTGGGGGGGGGGGGGGGGACTGTCAAAGAACCAGCCTCTCTCCACACCAATATGGCTGCTGAAGAGTAAGATGCTTTCTTTCACTTACGATCTTACGATTGTGTTGCTGCCAAGGTACGATTTTTTAAAAAATAATAATAAATTCTGAAATACCTTGTGACCTAAACTATTGCCAAGCTATTTCCTACTCTGATTATTGTCATATCTACCTTTTGTAAAACTAAAGTGACAGTCCAATTGCAAGATACAGATTTTGTAAGTGATTGTGCCTTATATCATTGTGCTGTTCCTCTAAAAGTGCTTCTGTGGTGACTGTGTTAATTAAATCTCTTGTGATATTCATTTTCCTATCAAATATGTGTTCTGTATATTTTTATGTAGCAATGTGAACTTTTTAAAACTCATACTCAAAAAAAAAAAATAAACTATCAATTTTTTTGCTTTGCTGTTGTACATTTATTTGGCTGTGACAAATGATACAGGAAATTTTGTAGTCATTTATATGACTGGTGTCTTGCCAAGAGAGAGTTGAATATGAATATAGACATTTGATAGGGAAACATGCATGTGTGTGTGTAAAGATCTACCATTAGATTTCCTGCTGCAAATATTTTCTTTCACATTTGTGAAAAAATGGCTGAATTCAGATATATTGCTCCAGGGAAATTTGCTTTTTTCATGATTTATTGAATAAACCAGTATAAAAAAATATATCAAGTCATAATACTTTACAAACCACAGTGGATGGGATCACACATTTCATGTCAAAGTAGACAAACCACATTAACCGAAAAAATAAAGTACATGTTATGTATATGTTTGTATGTGTATAATTCTTTAAACAATTATCCACTCTTTTTTGGTACAATTTGTTCCTTCCCTTAATAGTATCCACAAAACCTAATGGTTGACATGCATTTATGAAATGAATATAAATATAAGATCTTCACAAATCAGGTTATTAGAAATATGAAGGAGGAAAGTGGAAATTTGTATTCTTGACACCTCAAAATTCGCTTTCAACCATCCGCCAATGGGGGTCTAGGACAATTGGCCACTGTTGCCTCACCACCGCTGCTTCACCCCCCAAATCAAATCAAATCAATCAAATCAAATTTTATTCATGACATGCACAGTCATACCCCCATCCCTGCCCCAGCCAACCCACTGCAGTCACCCGTCCCCACTGCTCCGCAATGGCATTTGCCATGAACAGCCAATGGTCAGTCTTTACTTGCATCCTTCTAAATGCCTTTTATTCTACTGCAGCCAATTTTTCCAATTTTCTGATTAAAATAATTTAGGGTTTACTTTTGCACATTAGTCATTTTTTCCTATTTGCTCTCTCTCTGTCCCTCATATATCTTGTTTTACTTTTGCTGAATTTTATTTTCATTTTTTTATTGTTTTTAATTCCTTATAGTGTTTTATTTCTGCCATTTTTATATGTACCTGTTGATGGTATGTTTCGGATGATAAAGGCTAGATAGTGGTAGTATGAGACTACCAGGAATTCAGGAATTCACTTTATGTAAACAAACAAACAAACAAACAACTCTCATGCGATTTGTGCCAGCATAGTTCATTTGTGCCAGAGATCTGGAAGCATGCTGAGTTGTCTCCCTGCCAAACCTGAGTATTTTCTTGCCAAACTCTTTTTTGCCTTCATTCGTGCATTTGCTCACTGTTCTGTTTGTACATCTTTTCTCCCATTTACTTCCGTACTTGTAATAGCTACTATTATTGCCATGGATGAAATGGGTGTCAACAACTTGTCCAAATCACTCACACAAAAGAAAAGGAAAAATAATTCTGGAAACAAAGTCGGACATATTATATCATGCCAAAGCATGATAGGTCCTTGGCATTAGAACAAGCTTTTAACCTGGGTACTCTATCCTAATAACATTCATAAGGCTATGACATTCAACCTCTTTGTCTGCCATAATAACCACATGCATTAGAAATTCAGCTACAGACAAAATGGAGAAAATGCTTTCAATGTACATAGTACAAAGACAAAGAAGAAAACATATTCCAGTAATTCAGTGCTAAAGAATAAGGTTATAAAAACTTATAACAATATTTGCCAATGTATTTGGATTGCACAGTTTAACACCACAGCACATGATTCCCTTTTTCACATTATGTATTGTTTTATACAAGGTTTTGAGGGAATGTAACCCTAGTCTCAATGATCCTAGCTCCGGACCTGGTCACTACAGAACCACAAATGTTCAGGAAACAGAAACTGGTACTGGAATCCTGGTTTATTCAAAGCTATGGCACACATTGAGTTTAATTTAATTTAATTTAATTACAGGATTTATATACCAACCGCTCTCCCAGGGGACTCAGGGCGGTGTACAGCCAGATAAAAACACATATGTAAACAATTTAAAATCTAGTTAAAATTAATTAATTAAAGGCTGATTGAGATTATAAAATTAAGCAATTAAAATTTGACATTTAAGAAACCACTATTAAAATAAATGAAATTTAAAATTTAGAAATTTAAAATTTAGAAGTTAAGTTAAGAATAGAAATAGAATTATAAGAAATGAAGTTAGCAAGTAGTTCAGGTCAAATCCATTGTATTGTCAGCAGTGGGAAGTACTGCCTTCCAGTGTCTCTTGTAGACAGACAGGCCATGTCTCTCCCCTTGGGCACTCTCCCCAGACATGTCCACTCCTGCCCCCTGGTTGAACTTGAGGCTGACTGGTCAGGCTGAGATGCCACCTATTGAGGTCCAATCATTCTCTGACCTGGGGCCTGGGCTTGGGCCAGTTGTGGGATGGCTTGTCATATGGGACTATCAGCTCCCAGGGCTGCTGCTCCTCCCATTGTTTGCTGAGGTTGAGGCATCGGAACAGGGACAATCATTGACAGTTGCCTAAATCCTGCCCCAGCAATTTGGGCAACATTGCAATGGTTCCACTCCCCACAGCTCCATCCCACTGAATGTCTTTCTCAGCTGCTCGATCGATGGGCTGTGATAGACGGCCATTTATCTCCACTCCACTGGCTTTTCCCATTCCGCATGATTGAGATACTCCAATCTCTTTATGCAAAACTTTGTTGAGTGCATTATTTTGGCACTTTGAAGGCAAAATGAGATCTAGAGTTTTCCTGTGCTAACCCCTATAGCTAAAGTTCAAATTCCACCCCACCCCCAATTAGCTCAGGTCACATTGTCCAATACGGTCTCTGGATATTGTTGTGGGAAAGTCTTTTTTTAGCTTCTATAAGCACGTGCCAAAATATCCTTGGTTCTCATGCTGACATCTTGATGTCTGGGCCATTCTCTATCTTCCTCTCCCTCCCCCCATAGTTTATTGGCAAGCTGAGATGTGATAATAGTTGCAACAGAAAAAGTCTTTTGAAGCTTGACAATATGATTGTAAACTTACATTAAGAGAAGTTTGAAAGTACAAATTTCCCACAATCACTTTTAACTACTTGATCAATCAGGATAAGTCATGTTCTGTTCAAGCGCACAGACTGCTTATCACAGATAGTTACACTCAACACACAAAGGTTTAATTGTGGCTTGCTTTCTTCAGGTATTCTCAATCAACAACTTACAGTTATTGAAGGAATTCTTCTGAGGTGTATAAAGTCTGTTCTTTTGGTGTAGGTGAGAAGAGATACTCTCCATACGGTCTTGGAGATTAAGAAATGGTCCCTGCCTTGAGGAGGGAAAGGATCCTGACAAAGACTACAATCTGAAAAGCCCCACTGGCCAATTAGAAACACCTATGCGATCACATCGCATAAAACTATATTTCCCAGAAGTCAATCCCTTAAAGGGATAGTTCCTAACTGCTAAACTATTTACCCCAATCAGCACACTCCCTGCCTGGAATTATAAAATTCCACTATTAACTATCCATTAACTAAAATAAACAGAGGCATAACATCAAACAGTTTGACAATGTGGTAATACAAGACATGCATAGCTTGAGGTTCAATCTTCAAGTTCAGTCTTTCTCAGCAGCAGTCCCAGGTCAGTGATTGGCCTTATGTAGAGCTTCTTGGTGAAAGTCTGTTGGTCATGGCACGACTCCTGTGACCTCACGATCTGGATTTTAACTTGGAGAACTAGTCCATCAGAGCTAGGTAAGACTTGGTGCACAAGCTCCATGGACTGTCCTTATGGAGACAGTCTTCTGGGTTGGAGTTCTAAAGGTGAAGATACCTTTCTTCAAGTTCCGATACAGACCTAGACTGCATTGGATAAGAGGGGTATTGGTGCCAAAATCAATATACAGCATTTGTAGCAGACTTTGTACTCTTTGATTAAAACCTTTCTTTCATCCAGGGACTTCCTTCCAAATTCTTTTGACTTATGGAGTGGGCAGATCAGAGTTTTCTTTGCTGACAGAGGTTTATGGTTAACTTTCTTTGATGCTTGCTCCTCTGAATTCGTTGTGGGCAGAGTAGTGACTTCTGTTCTGTGCACAGACACAAGGTTTTCCCCTTTGTGATATGCAATAGACTCTTGGTTGAGCTAGCATTTTGGCTGGTATTTTTGGCAGCTGGAAACCATTTTTCTCTGATGCTAAGGTTATGTAGATCATTGCATATCTTTGCTTGATGGGCAACAAATTCTTGAAGCACAGCGAAGTGGGGTTCTCTGCCTGGGTTCTTTGCCTTGTAAGTAATAGATAACTTGATCCATTCACTTAACTGTATTGGTAGTTTTTGAATGAAGGGCCTTTGCATCCTGAACTGATCAAGACAGATGAGTCCTGGCAAGGCGGGATCTTCTTGTGCTCTCTGCAGCTATGTAAGGATGGCAGAGAACTTCCATAACTGGCGTGGTTCATTTAAACTGATGTCAGGGAAGTCATAGACATGATCTAAGAGTGAGGTTTCCATCAAAGTAGATGCACCATACTGCTGATCGAGTGTGTCCCAGGCTTCCCTAAGGGCAATGACTGGGTTACCTAGTTGGGCTACGTAGATTTCCTTTACTACTACTGCAGATTCTGGTCCCAGCCATGCTATTATATGTCTGAGCTCTTCGGCTGGCCTCAATCCTTCATCATGAATGGCATTCATGAAGATATGCTTCCATAGTAAATATTCTGTGCATGGTTTGTCAGAGAATTTCTGTATACCACCAGATGCCAAACCCAGCCTTCCCCTCTTTCTTCTCCAGGATGTTGGAGGGTCCATTGGGGCTGTGTAGGAGTTATAGGCAGGGTGAGGTGGTGCGGTGTGCCTTGTGGAGTCAATAGGAACACAGTTAGGGGCTTCCCATGGCTCCTCATAAGCATGGTTCTCAGGCATGAAGGCACACCTCAAAGATGGCTGGTAGTTTTCTGCAAAGTACTTTCTGATGAGCGTATCTTCCCATGACACAGGCAAGGGTTGTCCTCCTTGCTACCAAACTGCATACATTGGGGCAGGAGTCTGTGTTTGGATTGCCTTGAAGGCCTGCCATGAATTCCTTTGCCTTTGCATTGTGTTTGAGAATCACAACTTCTTGAGTGCCTTCCTCCTTTCAGAGTTGCTGGTGGACCAATCTGGTTACCTTGTATATCTTGATTCATTGAACAAGTTTTCTAAATCCTATGGGGCAGTCTTGTGGTCCAGATTGCACAATGTCAACTTTCTGACTGGTTTGCATATCTGGTGCTTGAGATTCTCCTCCTTGTTCACCAGGTTTTGAAAGTTTTTCAATCGACTGTGCCACTTCTCCCTGGTCGTGAAGTAGTGCATTCTGGTGAAAGGATTCTTCTGAGATGTATGAAGTCTGTTCCTTTGGTGTAGATGAAAAGAGATACTCTCCACACGGTCTTGATTAAGAAATGACCCCTGCTTTGAGGGGGGAAAGGATCGTACAAAGACTACAATCTGCAAAGCCCCACTGGCCAACTAGAAACACCAATGCGATCACATGGCATAAAACTACGTTTCCCAGAAGTCAATCCCTTAAGGCAGGGGTGGGCAATTATGGCTCCTTCATGACTCGTGGACTTCAACTCCCAGAATTCTGCAGTTGAAGTCCACGAGTCATGAAGGAGCCGTAATTGCCCACCCCTGCCTTAAGGGATAGTTCCTAATTGCTAAACTATTTATCCCAATCAGCACAGGTCCTTTCTAAGTTTCTTTCTCTGACTACTAAGTTACTGGGGGTTCCTGTCTCTCGTGTCCAATTGTTTCCTGGTAGCATTTCTTCCCCTCTTTCTCCAAGGCTATTCATTAGGCCTCTTCAAATTAGAATTTGTTTTTCAAACTTATGCAAACTGATATTATTCCCATTCTCCAAGGTCTAAATT
>JAEANM010005928.1:0-19071 GCA_017656035.1 Myanophis thanlyinensis
TAATTTAATTAATTTTAACTGGGTTTTAAATTGTTTATATGTATTTTTTACTTGGCTGTGCACCGCCCTGAGTCCTTTGGGAGAGGGGGTGGTATAAAAATTTTGATAAATAAATAAATAAATGTGTCCGGCGGCCATGGTTTGCCCAGGCCGCTGAAGAGACAGATGACAAAGCGGACCTGGGATAGGGCCACATGCCTTAGCGCCATGTGACCGGCGGCCATGGTTCGCCCAGGCTGCCAGTCAGCTGTTGTTCCAAGAGGCTCCCTACCTTTACTGGGACTAGTGGCATGGTTTGCCCAGCTGCCAGCCAGCTGATTGGAATAAAAACTCTGGGATGGAGTCAGCAAGGGAGCTAGTGCCGGCCATGGTTTTCCCAAAACCAGCATAGCAATCCCTCCCCTTGGTTTTCCCCCTCCTAGGAGTGTGGGAGGAGGCATTCTTCTCAAACAACAGGATTTCAGTTGGCTGCCAGGGCTCGTTCCAGTAGCTCCAGCCTGCCCTCTGCTGGGGACTGCAGCAGTAACAGACCAACACCAGAGCTGTAGGCTGTTGTAAATCAGAGGATCAGGTCTCCTTTTCCAGTGCCTGAATCAGGCACAGCAGGAGTTGAGGCTGCTGGGGAGGGGGAGCAGTGGTTCGCCTACAGCCTCTTCCCACACTCTCAGTTATTGTTTCATTGCCTGACTATTAGGCATCACACCAGGTTACTGAAAGATTTCACAAACTTCTCTGCTAAGAAGTAGCCTGCTTTATATAGGGCCCCCAGTTTTCCTGTTGCCTCATTCCCTACTGCAGTTGCTTCAGCATACCTGTTGCTCAGAATTTGATCTCTCATTATAGATTCTCCTGTAAGTTCAACAGGAGGTAAGAGGCAGGATCAGGGAGTCACTCCAGGGCCACACCCTACTAAAAGTCATTCTAAGGCCAAGACTGCAAGCAAGGCAGCCTCTGCTAAATTAATAGCCAGGGCTATTCACTCCAAGTCTCTAAGACAGAGGAACAATATGCTAAGCACAGACAACGGGCTCTGGAATGAGAAATATCCAAAGCACAGAAAAGAAACCAGCCCATTCCCTCCATGGAAAATCTGGGGCCTCATCCCATCCTGAAGGCTCAGCAGGCTGCAAGTCACCAGGCCCTGTCCCCTGAAACAGAATGTGAGTTACCATCTCATCAGGCCCTTCCTTCTGGCAGTCAGGAAGCCCTCAGGTCTTTATTCTCCTACCCTGCTTCTCAGGAACAACAAGCTCCCAGAAGAGTAGCAACTCCTGAAGCAACATTCACCCTCACTGCAGCGGGCCTTCACTCAGGGGAGGGATACCCCTTTGACTAACGAGAAGTTTAAACTACTGGTCTCAGAGGCTGTTACTCATACCCTGGCTGGCCTACAATAAAGGCATCAAGCAGCCATGATTCCTGCAAGCCCCATTCCAGCAGCTCATCCCAAATTGCCCCAGGAGTTTTCTGAGGCAGCATCATTGCAAGGTCCTCATTCTCTGGCAACTTCTGCATCGAGTAGAGACTCCCTTTGGGAAGAAGAGGACCAGAGGGGCCTGGAGCTTTCTGATGAAGAAGGATTGGCACCAGACCCACCAGCATTTGTTGGGCTCTTTATACCATCACTCTTTAAACCCCTTCTGCACAAAGCTAAGGCTGCAACCTGCATGAGAGCTGATTCAGGCGCCCTTGACCCAGCCTCGGGGACTCAGGATCCTACAGACCTTCTGTTTACCTTTCCGACCAGAGAAAGTGAGGAGGTCCCTTCCCCCCCTCTGTTCCTAGAGGTGGTTCAGAAGCAGTGGAATAATCTGGCTTCCCCTACCACACCAAGTGGTTCTGATAAAAAAATTCTACAATGTTGCTCAGCCCCTACAAGAAGCATTACAACGCCCAGCAGTGGAGGAACTGGTAGCAGCCTTGACTTCGACTTCACTCATATCAGTTGACTTGGCCGAGACCCTGAAGGTGGAGGATAAAAAGGCGGGACTTACCTGCTGCAAGACCTATCAGCCCGTAGCCTGGGCTGTCAAAGCAGCAAACTCGGCCTCCTTTTTCAATAGGGCCACCCTACTCTGGCTTCACCAGCTGCAAGAGAATATCCCACCTGAGGACCTCAGGTTACAACAGGATATTAATAAACTGGTAGCTGCGACTGAGTTTTTGCCACCCTCAATGCAGCGAAGTTCGCCACGCGCACCATGGGTTCTTTGGTGGTGTCCAGACACCTCTTGTGGTTTAGGCATTGGCAGGCAGACATGAGGTCCAAATGGATATTGGCCTCCGCTCCCTACAAAGGAGGCAAGCAGTTCGGGAAGACTCTGGAGTCCATCTTAAGAGAGAAGCAAGAAAAGAGGAAAGTCCTCCCCTCTACTTTCAGATGATCAGATTATCGCCCCTCTTCATATACTAGAAGGCCTTCCTTTTGGACATTCTGGACCTCAAAAAGCTCAACAAGTGCATTCAATACAAGAGATTCAAGATGCACTCCGTCCAATCCATTCCGGACAGTGTCAGGGAAGGAAACTTCCTCACATCCATAGACCTGATGGAGGCATATCTCCATATTCCAATCTTGTCGGCCCACAGAAGGTTCCTTAGATTTGCCTTTGTGGGTCAGCATTTTCAGTACAAGGTCCTCCCATTTGGCCTTTCCTCAGCGCCATGGACTTTCACAAAAATCCTAGCAGAATTGGCAGTGCACCTGAAAGAAATGCCAATCAGAGTCGAGTATTATCTGGACGATGTCCTGATACAATCAGCCTCCCATCACCAGGCAACAGAGGACCTTCAAACAGTAATCCAGGTTCTGCAAGTCCATGACTTCTCGATCAACATTGAGAAAAGCCACTTCATTCCCTCGACTCTGCTCCAACATCTGGGGGCAATCATAGATACAGAATCTTGTCACGTATTCCTGTCCAAGGAGCATCAGCAGAGCATTGCAGCACTAGTGAACCAAATCTGGGGAGCTAAACAGGTGTCCCTGGCTTCTCCTAACTTCTAGGGAATATGTTATCTTGCATTTCAATCATTCTGTGGGCACGCCTACATGCCAGAAAAGTGCAGTGGTTTCTTCTACCTCACCAGCAGGTTGGCTGCAGCAACGCCAATGCCACGGTTCGCATTTCACAGTCGGTAGCCCGTTCCCTTCACTGGTGGCAATCACAGGCCATGATGAAGGGCAGCTAAAATGCCTGAAGAAACATCTGATGCCAGCCTGTTTGAGTGGGGAGCCCATCTAGGGTCCCTCATGGCACAGGGCCAATGGAACCACACAGATAAGAAGCACAATATCAATTGGCTAGAGCTGAGAGCAGCACATCTGGCACTCTGCCATTTCCAGGACATGGGGGGGTGGGCAAGATATTCTTCTCCAGATGGACAATGTGGCAGCAAAGGCCCATATCAACCAACAAGAGGGTACCCATTCCAAACCCCTCGTGGTAGGCAGTGTGCCTGGAACTTTGGGCGGAAAGACATCTCCGCTGTATCAAAGCAGCTCACATTTCAGGGGCTGTGAACATGCAGGCTGACTGGCTCAGCAGAGCAACAGGGGAGTGGCAACTACATCCCAATCTATTTCAGGAACTGTCACACAGGTTTGGTCCTCTGGTCCTGGACCTGTTTTCCACCCTGTCAAATGCTCAGCTTCTGAGGTTCTTTTCCAGATTCAACACAAGGGGTTCGGAAGGAGTCGACGCGCTGCGTTGCCCATGGCCCCCGGGGCTATTGTATGCCTTCCCTTCGCTACCCCTTATTCCAAGGGTAATTAAGAAGCTACTCAAGGAGAGGATGGAGATCCTTCTCCTGGCCCCTCACTGGCCCAGAGACCCGTGATTCACAGATGTGGTGAGTCTATTGCCTATGGCGCATTCCTCACAACAAAGTGGTCCTTCAACAGGGTGTGCTATGGCACCCAGACCTTCAGTGTTTCCAACTGACCATCTGGCACTTGAACGGGCAACTCTAAGGTGAGGAAAGGTCTTAGCCAGGGTCATCAAGACAATCCAGGCCTCCAGGAGGCCCTCAACCATCAGAGTTTACAATTGTACATGGCAGACCTCCTGTACCTGGTGCATGAAGTCCCACGTTGATCCTACTTCGGTATCCATTCCCCAAATTTTAGAATGCTTCCAGGACTGACTAAACAGGGGTCTCATCCCATATACTATCAGGAAACAACTGGCAGCCTTTTCCATGGTCCTCTCGTATAGTACCCTAGAGTCCTTGGCTCACCATCCGCTGATTTGTAGCTTCATCAGAGGTGCCACAAATCTGAAACCACTAGTGGTTCATAGGTACCCAACTTGGGACCTAACCAGAGTGTTACACGCACTTACCTTGGTGCCATTTGAACCTCTCCGCTCAGCGAGCTTACGTTTCCTCACCTTCAAGGGGGCCATCACCTCGGCCAGGATGATATCAGAGTTGGCAGCCTTATTGGTGAGAGAAGAGCTTTGCATCTTCCATTCCAATAGAGTGGTGCTACGATTGGATCCCTCCTTTCTCCCCAAGATAAACACTCAGTTTCACAGAGCACAGGAGCTGGTTTTGCCTGACTTCTGTCCCAAACCAGGCCACGCCCTCGAGAAAAAATGGCACACCCTAGACGTCAGATGGGGTCTTAAAATTTATATTAAGAGAATATCCCCGTCCCGCAGGACTGAATCTCTTTTTGTGGCCTTCCAGCCAGGGTCACTGAACTCCAAGGTCTATGATAGGGCGATGGTTGAGAGCCTGTATAGCCAAAGCTTATGAGATCCAAGTGCTCTCAATCCCAAGACATATTACTGTACACACTACCAGGAATGCAGCCAGGACAGCGGCCTGGTCTACGCAAGCATCAATTGAGGAAATCTGTTGGGCGGTGACATGGTTCTCCCCATCCCCATTCATCTGCCATTACAAGTTGGATGTCTTTGTCTCCACCAAGGCAGCTTTTGGCAGGCAAGTGCTTCAACATGTTCATAGTGCCGGGGGGACCCAGGACCAGACTCCTGTCCATCTTTAAGATGACTAGCTTTGGGACGTCCCACTGATTGGATTCTCTTCGTCAGCATATTGGAGAAGGAGCGTTGGTCTTACCTGATACGCTCCTTCTCTATGTGCTGAGAAGAGAATCCAAACCCACCATGGTGACTGAGGTGACTGATCCTGGGCCAGGAGTGGTTGGTACATGGACACATCTGTCTGGAGTCACGAGCTTGGCCTTCACCGGCAATGGGAGCTAAGGAGGAAGGAGGCATGTTTTAAACATGTGAATGACTCAGTCATGAGCTCAGAGATAATACCACTGATTGGATTCACTTCTCAGCACATTGAGAAGGAGCGTATCAGGTAAGACCAACACCCCTTTTCTATTTCATGCGAGTGCCATCTTCATGGCTAATAATCTCACAGGCAACTGAGAGAAACTTTGGGTTTTTTGCACAATTTCCCAGTCCTCACAGTGCATGCATAAGGACATATAAGACACCCCAGCAGCATGTCAACATACTCAGGGGATTTGGGAGTTTTTAAAAATACCTCTTGTTCACATCCAGTCCTTCACTGCTCACTCAGACTAGATAAATTCCATAGTTTGAATAATTTGAATGAATGATGAAAGAGGGATTATGGGACATATGTGCTATTCTCTTGTTCTTGAAAGTCACAAACTAAAAGAAAACAGATACAAACAGCTTGCCAGTTCAGGGGGAAAAATCAATTCTACCATTTGCAAATTGAATCCTTGGGTTTTTTTTCTAAGAAATGCCGCAGCTGTATATGTGCAGGACTAAAACTGCAAAGATTACTTCATGAACCTAGATTGGAATCTTTTATCTGTTATCCAAAATACGGAAGCCAAACAATGTTCAGCTTCTCATGTTTCTACACTGGCTTTCTTATGTAGGATATTAGCTTATGTGGATTCCATAATTGTACCCTAAACAATTAGATTTTTTTATACTTTTCCATCATTAAGTTCATATTATCCAAGTTGTAAATAACTTTTCATAAAGTGAGGTGTACGCTGTACAATGTGAAAACTTAAGTTAGTCTTTGGGGTGCCACAAGCATCGCTTACTTTTGTTCTGACTGAGCTACTGGTCTCAGAAGATTCTGTAATTGTATAAACTGAAATCTGACCAATTCCAGTCATGCTCCCACATTAATAAGGGTACAGTATCTTTATTTCAGATTTCTAAAGACTTTGCCCTATGATAATGACAGAAACCCTCTGGTTAATTAATGACTAACACACACAAAACTGATACTTCACAGGGGCAGTTTACAAGTGATCTATAAAAATAAAATTACTTCTACAGTTTGTATGAGATAATCATTTGAAGTTCTGCAATGAGCTGGACTGGATGCACATATTAAGAATTCACTTAGAAACTGGTAATTTAGAGAAGTCTTAAACTGGATGGGGTAAGCCATCACTTCCAAGGCTAGCTGGCTGATGCTGGATAGAGCAGGCGATGACAAGGTAATTTGATTGAACTTTTCAGCCTAAAGTGGTGAATCTGAGATCCAAGGACTTCCCAATTCCTATTGTTTGCATTTCTTTGAGTCTTACGTGCTGAAAAGCACTGGCAGAATTTCCAGCTATTTTTAACAGAAAACACACTAAAAACTGTAGCATAAGTTCTAAAATAGTATCATTATAATTAAAGGGCAAAAATGTCCCCTTAAATTCCTCCCAAAACCATTAAAAAAAAACTCTCAAAACTACGACTGCCCAGGGGTATGATTTCACTTCTCAACCTGCTTAATTGCCATCTTGGCTGTAATCCTCATTCTTTTTAAAATATGTCACTCTAGACAGATGTTCACTATATGGAATTATCCTGTCTGTTTGTGTGGACATATAATTACCTGCATTTGTATAGGAAAACTAGCTATCCATGGTATATATATCCATTGGGTAATTAATATATTTTTCAATAGAGCAGCTTCAATCCTTTTACCACCCATAGAAGCATGCAAATTGGGGGCTTATTATAGTACCACAAAAATACTTTGGAAATTATTACAAGTTTTAAATGGGATCCTTAGGTTTGACATGCCATTAACACTGGTGGAAACGCTGTCTACTAGCAGGCATGTATCTCATCATACCCAGTTCCAACAAGTTGGAAATTAAAATTACTGTACCTTTTGTTGAATTGGTCTTGTTCAGTTTGTCAGTGTGACAAACATAGGGAGAGACATAGCAACAGATCAACCAATGGGAGCTGATTGGTGATTCAGACAGAGAGGAGCCTGGGTGTGGCTTAGTGCTATGCTGTGCTTAGAAACAAAAACAAGCCTGGGTATGCTCCTCCTCTGAAATGAAACTGTTCTCTGCTCTGCTTGTATTTGCTACCACTTGAAATCTGCTTTGGTATTGTATATTTACTTCATATGTTTTATATAAAGAGCTTAGTTCATTTACATGTGTGTGCTTCTGAATATGCAAACTCTGACAGGTTATGGGCCCCAGAGCACACAAAGACTGAACTGTAATTAAGCTAAAGAGACTGACTGTGTTAAGTAAGAGAACAAGGCAGAGAAAAGCTTGCGGGATGGCTGTTGAATTCCACAATGAGATCCAGTGATTCACAAGGTTTTTCACAGTTTAAAAATGTGCACTATGATGAGGTATTTGCGCCAACAGTAAAGAGTGAAACTATAAGGTTGGCACTAGCATTGGCAGCATTTGGCCATAAAGTTTGGCATTTTGATATAACCACAGCATTCCTCGATGCTGAGTTAGAGGAAGAAATTTACATGATTCAAGCACCAGGGTATGAAAGCAAAATGCCTAACACAATGTATAAATTGAACAAGGCCATTTATGGGCTGAAGCAGTCAGCCAGGAATTGGAATATCTGTTTAGATAAGGCATTGAAGGGTCTTGGGTTCAAGAGTTGCAAGGCTGATGATCCAATATACACTGGAAAATTAAACGGTGGAGATTGTCAATTGTTAGCAGTTGTGGATTATTTTTGCTTCATTGCAAAGGATGTATCACAGGTAAAAGAATTTGCTAATCAATTGGAGAAAAAGTTTGAATTAAAGAATTGGGGAGAAATACAAAATTATCTTGGTGCAGAGATACAAAAAAACTGAGAAAGGTGGTTATGTGCTCAGTCAAAGAAGAAAAATTGGACAGCTGTTGGAGAAATATAACATGAAAGATTGTAATACTGCTCCAACACCTATGAATACAGATTTTCATAACACTTTGGATGAGGACAAAAGTGAAGCCTGTGATCAAGAGATATATCAGTCAGCAATAGGAGCCTGTTATAGTTGCCACAGTGGTCCAGACCAGACATAGCTTGTGCAGTAAGCATCTTAAATAGTTTTACTGCTGCACCAACACAATTGCACTGGATGGGTATAAAAAGGATTCTCAGATATTTGAAGGGAACTCTGAATTTGGGTTAGGATTATGTCTTCAAATATAGGTCTCTGAAGAATTAAAATGCTATGTTGATAGTGATTATGCCAATTATGCCACTAATGTCTAATTCTGGTATTGTGATATTGTTTGGAGGGGCTTTAATTGGTTGGAAGTTCAGAAAGTAAACAACTGTAGCCATTTCTAATGCAGAGGCAGAATTTATTAACTTTGTTCAGAGGTGACTTGGTACATATAGCTGTTACAGGATTTAAACAAGGTAAACGAAGCTGTGAAGGTGTTTGAAGAAACAGGTGACAGAGTAAAAAATAGAAACAAGCATGTGGACATTAAATAATGTAATGTAAGAGAAGCCATCAAATGTGAATTGATTAGCTTGCTTCACTGTTTGTCAGAGGACAAGCTGGCAGACATAATGACCAAGCCATTGGGTGGAGTGCACCATGGGAAGATTCTTGAGTTATTTGGATTTATGTCTATCCAGTCATGAAGGGAGGAGTGTCAGTGTGATAGTTAGGACTAGGAGAGACACAGCAACAGATCAGCCAATGGGAGCTGATTGGTGATTCAGACAGAGAGGAGCCTGGGCGTGGCTTAGTGCTATGCTGTGCTTAGAAACAGAAACTGAAACAAGTCTGGGCATGCTGCTGCTCTGAAATGAAACTGGTCCCTGTTCTGCTTGTATTTGCCACCACTTGAAATCTGCTTTGGTATTATATATTTACTTCATATAAAGAGCTTAGTTCATTTACTTGTGTGTGCTTCTGAATATGCAAACTCTGATACAGTTTTATTTTGGTTGATTGTATTTCATTATATTAAAAACTAGTAGCACTGACAAATTCAAATTCTAGATTGCAGGCTTTAAAACACAGAAGCAATTAAGGACATAGTTATGTGAATTATTCTAGAGGCCTAGAGCAACCTTATGACTCCAGACAGATGCCAACAGAAAACTCACAGATTGAAAATAAATGTAGCACCACCTTATCTCTTAGGTTTCATAGTAATTACTATTGAGATGCTTATTGTCTCTGCAGTAACAGCCAAGCTCTATATGACAACCCATATACACAGTTTGTTGACCTCTTTGCTAGCTTCTATTTTTCTCCAAAGCAGCACAGCCAAGAAAGTCACCATTTAGTCTTAGGTCTGCTGTAATACTTGATGTGTTCATCTGGGCAAAGATTCATCATGGTCATCATTCCAGTAATAAGTCCATAATAAAACTGTAATTAGCAAAATCTGCAATTAATCTACAGGCAACATAAACTAAAAACAGTTTTCTAGACAGGATATTTCTGCAGGAGCTAGTGGGAGTGAGTATACACTTAAGTTGAAAGTGATGCTTATAATTTGTCTTGCTGTCATGGATGCATTTCAAGTATATACCATTTGAAGAGAAAGTTCCTCTCTTAGATCTCTCACCTTAGGGTTTTAGTGAATGATGATAGGTTCTAATCATGTGAAAAAAATGGCATTTCCATTTTCTTATTTTTATGGGGCTATAAGGTATCTACTTTTTCATTACATTATTTTCCCACAAGCTAAAGATTCTCAAACTTTAAAGTATGGTGAGAGAAATACGGTACTCTAGATTAAATTGTGGTTTCCTTTTATTTATCTTGTTTAAAGTTTTACTGTGACTAAGGTATGCTGAGCAAAATTATCCAAAGCATTTCCACCGTTCTGGTAACATTGATTTTTATGAACAATTCTTTTGTTGGCAGCTTTTTTTTCTGATTTATTTCCTAACGATTACTAAGGTTGCCTTTTCACAATAACTATACACTTGTTCAAAACTATTCACAGCTTGGAGCTATTCACTGCCAAATACCAAACACCAAACCACTAAAAGAGTTTCTTTAACTCACTACCAGCTCAGTTCCTATGTACATAGAAGTAATTGTGGATTTTTTTTGCTATAACTGCCTGATTGACAAATTGAACCACTCTGTTTTTCATCCAAATTCAGATTGTTTATGAACAAATGAAAATAATATGGCCAGTAGACTCTTAAGTGACACTGTTTCTGTTCTCCATTATGCAACTATATTTTTATTGATATTTATTCCTATCTTATGTTTTCTATTTTTGAATTAATTAGCAATATAGAAGATTTTATCCTCTTACTCCATGACTGTTATGGGCAATCAAGAATCTTGAGTGAGGGACTTTATCAAAAGCCTTTGAAAGTTCAGGAAAACTGCAGTAGGTTTTTCTATTCAAAGAGTGTTGGCAGTCAGAGAATTCAATTTCTTTGCACACACATTATGCATTGGCAATAAAGGTTTGAATCTTGATCTTGAAGGAAGAATTTATATTTGCATTAGCTATGTTGACTCTTTAGAAACAAAGTTGAATTATACCAACAGAAATATAATACTTTAGATTCCCTCAGTTCCTTTTAAAATAACAAGCGCACTTCCCTGCTATTGACGCAAATCTTAGGCAATTTTTTTTGAAACACGTTAATTTTTAAAGGACCAGATTTTGAAAACAATTTGATTTAGTTAGAATTATTGTCACCACTGTTATTGTGTTAAGTATTAAATCACTAGGAAATGTAATAAGCTAAAAAATAGTCACTTTTCTTTCAAGAAAAGGTATATAAAATAAGTTTCTGAAAAGTGTCAGCATATTATTTTATGAAACCCGTATGCGTATTATCTTTTGTTGATTTCACTTATGCTCATTGTACAGATAGTCTGTACAATGCGGTCACGAAGCCCTGTGCTCTGGAGCCTCTGCCGCCCACCTGACCTTCACTGTCTTTTTCCACTGCTGATGAGGCATGCCATGTAAGGCCTTCTTCCCAAGGCTGTGCCCAGTCTTCTCGAAGTTGCTGGTGGCCTTCCTGAACAATCTTCTTATGAAGGTCAGTTGGGGCAGCAGGAGCAGCAGAGCTCTGGGCATCTTACACAACCTCCTACCATGGCAGCAGCAACTCCTAGCCCAACTGCGCTCCTGAAGGGTCAAGGCCGTTGCATCTTTTCAGTATAGGGAGGTAGAAGACAGGGCAGCAGAGCATAGGGCAGAGAGTAGTGGCGAAGTACAGGGCAGCCAAAAGACAGATGGGAAATTGAACATACACATTCAGTTGTAAATGCAAGTGGGTTGCCAAGTGCCCATATTTTGATCATGTGATTGAAGGAGTGCTGAAATGGCGCTAACTTTGAGAATCGGTCATAAATACCACTTGTTCAGTGCCACTGTAACTTCCAATGATCACTGAACCAATAGTAATTGAACAAGGACTGTCTGATAGCATCATGACCCCAGTCCTTTATAATTGATCCTGCTATCACATGCAAGTCATGTGGTTGTACTGCACTCTTTGTCTGTTACTCGTCTCTTCCAATTCCACCTTATCTCACCCTGAGCCCATTGCAGAAGCTTATAACTAAGCCAGGAAACCTACAAGAAGCCAAGGAGCTGCTTGATCCAGATGTCAGCCTTGCGAAGTAGACCAGGCAGGAAGAATTTGATGAACTAATTCCTTTTTATTGTAAGGTTATGTTAACAGAATCTTGCAAGTCTAAATTACATTTCTCCCCCGCCCATCCTCCTTTGTCAGTTCTCCCAAATAAGGAAACACAACTAGATTAACTAATTATATTTTATCAGAAGGCTATATTAACAAAATCTTACAAGTCTGAGGGCACAAACTTCCTGCTGTCACTTTTAACTGCTTGATCAGTTAGGAAGGGTGGATCCTTCCTAAGTTTCTTTTTCTTACTGTTAAACTACTGGAGATTGTTCCTTCTCATGTCTGATTATTTCCTATATAGTATCTCTTCCCTTCATCCCCCAAGGTCATCCATACATTTCATTACAACTCTACAATTCAAGAAACTAGAGAGGGTTGCTTCAGAACCATTTGCCCTACCCATTTCTCCCTTGTTGGTGGAGAGAGAATCCAGAGGATAGGGTTACACTTCCTTCCTAGGTCTGTGAGTGAGTGCTGAGAAGCTTAAAAAGTGCATCCTGTTCACCTGCTTCCCAGCTTCTACTCACCCATTCAGCTCAAAACATCTGGGAATTTTCTTTTCCAAACTCTGGATACTCTTCAAGAAAAACAAGGCATTACTTTGAATAGATTACAGTGAGTATGACAGTGTCCCGGCTTCCCTTGGCATGCCAGGCAGCTCCTGAATCAGAGCTGCTGTTTATTGAATCAACATTTGGCAGAAACAGCCATCAGAAGTTTCCAGGCAGATAGTGGGATCTGCCACCTGGCCTTTTAAACCATCAGCCAATCCGCCCATTAAATTTCAGTTGCCAGATGGCCAAAGAGGCCGACAAGATTCTGTGGGAGTTGCTATTTTTAAGAAGATGCTGGCCATTCTGTTCGTGAGCTTGGACAGGAAGAGACAGCTGGGGTCTGCAGGAGGTCCCAGGCAACTCCCGACTCAATGAGAGTTGTCTTGCCATTAGTCAAATCTTGGCCAGTCTGCCCATGGGATAGGGCGTGGACATGCTGGAGATGCAGGCAGGGCCATCTGAAGGCCAAATTGCTCCCAATTCATGGGGGATGCTGTTTTTAATAACAAAAAGATGGGTGATTAAAGGTCTGTAGTGCCGGCAGACCCATAGGCAGCTCCTGACTCAGCAGGAGTTGCTGGTTTAGCTTCTACATGTTTGGTCGACTGGCCCACACAATTTGGCGCACAAAGCCTGAAGAGGCCAGCTGGAGAAAAAAACAGAACTTGCTGAGTTCTGGGTTTTTTTATATTATTTTGCTCATATATTTTTGTTTACAAGATACAGTTTCATGGATTTTCATCTATCTTCTCGTTACACAATCTCACCTGGCAGCAGAATAAGTTTCCTATATTGAAGGTTTACTTGTTCTGGTCAGATTAACCCCACCCCCCACCCCCCCGATATACATTGTGTTTCAAGATAGTTAACAATTTTTAGCGAAATCATCAGCTTTGGTAGAGCATCATTATGTGGCTTCTTTTTTAGGAGGGAGTTCTTAGATTATATGCAATAGTTCCAGAAAATCAGCAATTTGTGAAGCTTTGGAAAGTTTTTGCAAAATATGGAGACACCAAGGATTGTTACTCTGATATAGATAGTCTTTGACTTACAACCGCAATTGAGCCCAAAACTTGATTGAGAGACACTTGTTAAGTGAGTTTTACCCCATTTTATGACCTTTCTTGTGTTAAATGAATCACTGTAGTTGTTAAGTTAGTTACATGGTTGTTAAGTGAGTCTGGCTTCCCCAGTGGCTTTGCTTGTCAGGAAGTTGCAAAAGGTAATCCCCGGGACACTGTAACTGTCTTAACTATGCATATATGCAGTATGCAGGCAGCATGTGAAACTATGCCCCCTCTGGTCCCTAGAAAAACTTTTCTCCAAGGAACTGGTCCCTGGTGCCCCAAAGTTTGGGGGGCTACGACATGGATTATACTGTATGCTAATAGCAAAATGTTAAAACTTTCTTACTCTAGCTACGCACACAAATACACACACACTGTGTGGTGCAAGATGAATGTAGTGCATGCAAAGATCTGCAGATGTAGGTAAAAGGCTAGCAAATTTTGGACGGAGGTGGTTTTTATAGGACATTTTCCCATCTGCGCTTCTTCTATTTTGTAGAAATGTAAAAAATGTGTGTTTCGTAATATTATGGCTACCCATTCCTGGAAGCAAACTGAAATTCTGCATAATATGAGAGATAGGAGAAAATCTTTTTTTGTCCGTTACAAATAGAGTAATGATCTCTGTGAGGCTTAGAAGAAAGTATGTAATCCAGCTAGAGGAAAGGAATTAAGTAGCTTTTTTAACTATTTTCCACTGAGCCGATTCCCAAGTTAAATCCTTCTTGATGTGTATCTGATTTGATGGCATTTCCGGCAAAGAGAGAACTTGCAGTGCTGTATATTCCTGTTTATTGACAGCTATGGACATACTTCTCATTCAGAAATTTTTGTACCTTGTATCTTGTCTCCTACAAGGAGAGACCATGCATACTGTTTGAAAATTTTGGCTTTCGTCTGAAAAGGAATTTGTATTTAGAATTTATATATATCATTGTTAGGCTGATAACATCTCATCCATGTTCGATTATTGGTGTCCCACAGTTTTACCGATAATCTTCTTAGACAAAACCTAAAAGTTCATTAAATGGATTGTTATTTTTATTTATAATATGTTATTTATAGGCTGTCCTCCCCATGGAAAGTTCAGTAGAGGCAAACAGTATAGCATTACAGAAAGAGCACATATATTTGTAGTTGAGAAACTAAACTGTTTGAGAATGGTTCCTTGAGCCTGACAGCTTTCCTGTTTTTCTGTACAGGGTTAGTTAAATAAGGCTTCTATAACATACCATATTGCAATCCAGCTTTATATCTTTATTTACACCGGAGTGGTTTGAAAATCGATGTAACTAATAGCCATCTAAAAAATAAATTCTGTGCTGACCACACTTTCAGTAGATACTTGGGTTCAAAGGCATTTATTCAAACATGGTCGGGAACACCCATAATCCCTAGTTTCTCTTCAGTCTTCTCAACAGCAACTTCCCCTGGTCTCCAAATTTTGGCAGTAGGTCACAAAAAATTGAGCTGCACTGTATTGGAAAAAAAAAGGTAACATTGAGACATCTAGGATTCACATATGAATGATCTAAACATCTTCAGAAGTTGTCCTTGCCGGGAGGGGTTACTGCATCATCATCATTACATTACCTGTGACTTTTGGATATTTTTTATTTTTGGGGGGCCCTTTAGCACCAAAAGTCTACCACTCTTGCTTTAAAATAAAAATAGGCTACTTTTATCAATGTTTCTGTAGCCCATAGCCTCAGTAGCAAGGACCAAGTGTGTCCTTCATTCACGATAAAAGAGAACCCTGTTCCTTGCCCAAGGAGAGAAATATTTTGTTGATCTGTTTTTCCAAAACATTTTTTCTGTGGAATCGTGTAAGTGAGCATTACTGCTAATATGTGGCAACAGTTAAACTTACTTACAGCCCCAACCCAATATGGTTTTTAAGATGGAAAATGTGTATTGTAGCAGTAATTTTGGAGAAAGCTCATTCACCCCTCAGTTTCTTGTGTTACCTTGTGTACACAACCCATCAATTTCTTGTGTTCTGTATTCCCATTAAAGGAGTCTGGTGAAAATGTATTCTTTTTAAGAGCAAAAATAAGTTCCAGAGTATTTTATAAATGGACAAGATAGTGCTGACCTCCATTTTAACATTCCTATATTGTCCCAGCACTTTTTCCAATTACTGTATTTATCAATACAAATTGTGTATATTAAAGAAGAAAACATAAAATTGCTGCACAATGCCAATAACTTTAGGAACCTTTCATATTAGCCTGAAAGTCTAAAAGAAATACATTGCACTCACAGGCTCTGGATACAGATCTAGTACATTTAAAATAAGTTCTATATTTTTAATCCAATGTAATTATATCAAAATAAAATTTACTACTTAAATTAAAATCCATAAGCATCAAAGATGTTTTCTTTCTTTTTGCAGTCTTTCAGTGCTCCCAATAGAAAGAATTTCTGTTTTTAAACTCCCTTGCATTTCCTAATGAAAATGTGATACAAAGATATTTTATTTAGATGTCCATTTCAATCTGCTAGCCACCTGGTGGCATTAAGCATTTGGGAATGCAAAGAGTTATAAAATCTTTTAGCTGGCATGGGAGGGAATAAGAATTCTGAGGCAGACAGTATTATTTGGTAGACATAACAGAGGTGCCACCATGAACCAAGTAGCAAAAAGTCTGTACTGTACTGTAAAGTCAATAAGGTATGAGAAAGAAATTCAAGAATAAATCTTAGGACAGAAACAGAGAGAGAGCTAAGGTAGATTCTTAGACCCTGTATAACTTGACCTTTGTCGCAATTAGAACTTCTTGCTATCTGCAAGAAAGTTACTTATTTATGCAAGGCTTGCCCTTGAATGTCTTGCTAAGGCCATTAATAAATATTCTGTTCCCAGTCTGTTTCCACAAAGTAAGTGGCTTCATTTTAAGTTATCAATCTGGCCAAACGAAGCTACAAAACAGGGTGGACACTTGTTTGCTTTGAGTGTTTTCTACTTCAGCTTTCATCTTGGCAACAATCAGATCTAGAATAGGGATAATTAACTGTTTTAGTTCCATGGATTATATATATTTTTGTCACCTGCTGGCTGCAAGAGCATGGATAGGGTTAAATGGATAAATGGCCTTGGATTGTTTTGGGTGATGGGGCTGTCAGTAAATAGTAAGACACCAATAATACCACTTACGGTATATTTGAACAGTTGTAAGCCTATAAACAATTTTCATTGATAGTTGTATCATTATCACTTACTCATGTCTAGGATTTTTAAAATTCTCTTTCAAGCTGACCAAATTGCTGTTGGGTTGCATTCAAGTAGAAGACTTGGGAAAAGGATCATGTTTGTCTACTGAAAATGTGCAATCTGTGTAGGTTTCACACAGCCCAGTAATACTTTTGATGTACTTTTAAGGTTGAAGTTTGGGTCTGTCAAGCGCAGCATTTAATAGACTTTTCCATTCATCCCCTTCCATTCATCCTATATGCCAACTTCAATTATCTGGTCAGCTGTTTATTTGAAACTTTCACTGTTTAAAATGACAGAATTAAAATGATCAAGGAGCCTTCTTTCATTTTCAGATTAATGCTGCTTAGTGTACTGTTTGGTTGTGTTTTCTGAGATGAAAAATACTGTTCGTATGGGACAAATCAACCTTATACAACTAAACGAAAACATTTTAAATGTACAGTACATTATGATTCCGGGATGCACTGTTTTAGATAGTGACTCACATCTTTTAGCTAAACACTTGATAATCTGATACTGGTAGAAAGTTAGGAGTTGATTCGAAAGTCTATATGTCTTTATTTGCTGTGAGAAGTAAAAAAGGGATAGTTTCATATTGTTGATACTTAAATATAATACTTTCCATATAGTCAAAATGTGTATCTCCTTAAAAGTGAAAACAAACTTCGCCTTTATTTACTGTGAGAAGTAAAAGAGGGATGGTTTCATATTGTTGATATTTAAATATAATACTTTCCCATGTAGTCAATGTTTATGCCTTCTTAAAAGTGAAAACAAACTACGTGGGTGTCAGCCAAGGCTACCTGCAAACTATTGCTACTTTATTGAGAATACTTTATTGTTGAAAGTGGACTTGTGATGCAACCTGCACACTTTTGAGGTATACATGCAATGTCTTGATGCCTGTATAAGAGGAAGGGGACCTATAGGAGATGCTATGATGCTGACACAATACATCTATTCTTGTCTCGAAGCCATCTGCTATAAACAGGTTTTGCTGGGTTTTTTAAAACAAAGGACTAAAGCAGCAAATGGAAATTATATTGTCCTAATTCTTGCTTTCGCACCCACCATCTCTTGAGAATGAAGCAACCTACAGGTAGAAAATATAATTCATAACTGTCTCCACCTGAACTGATTACTCTTTGTAGAAGCTCATACAAATACTATCCTTTTGAAACTTTAAGACAAAGTTAGAAGGGAATCTTAACAGGGCATGTACCCATTCTGTGGTAGTCTCTTATAAAATACCCGAGAATGTGAACTAACTGCTTGGAAGATAAGAGATCAACCTTATGAATGCAGATAGTTTCTTCATCTTGGTTGATAAAATCAGCTACCCACTATAACTACTAGCTGTATGAAGTTACGTAATGTCTCTGTAGGGGAAAAAAGGGTATTCAAAGAGTTTGGAAAGAAATAATGTATGTGTGTGTATGAGGTCTGAATCCAGATAATAATTACTGAACCCAGTTTAAAACATCCTAAAGGACTAAGCATTGGATTATTTTAAAGGCAGGTCTCCTGGTATGAACCCAACCAACACATAAGATGAGAATGATCACAGCCTCTGATCCTTTTCATAATAGCATGCTAATAAGTGGTTGCCCCATGATTGTAGAATTCCATTTCTGCTGTGCTCCCTCTCTAAATATTTTTAGAAAACACTAAAGACTTGTTCCAAGCAACACTGCTTTTAATTTCCTGTTGTTGGCTTTTAAAATGTTTATCATTGTGCAGTCTGCTTCTCATGTGTACTTTTTTTTTTTTTGTTTTGTTTTCTGGTCCCTTAATTGTTTTCATCTTGTTTTTATTTTTTATTTTTTGGGGGCTGTATGTTTTTAGGTTTAGGAATCAATCCCCATCCTCCCAAAGGCAGAAAGTTTTCATCCAGTCTACTGAGTTGATTTCAAAGAGAGACAGAGACTACTTAACAGTTGCACAATCTTTCTTCGTAAATAGTTCTATGTTAGTTTTATAAAACATGAATATGAAATTCATGTGTAAAACCTGGATCTCTACCTGATTCCCTAGCACAGATGGATTCTTCTTCTGCATCTGTGTCAAACTTTAAACTGCTAAAACCACCTTTCTGATTTTGTCATTGTCCAAAAATCACTCACTGTCAGTACGTGTTTCTGGTAGAAGCCAACATATCAGCAGATGGGCTGGGTCTCTGAGTCTCTCCACATTCACACAGCATATTCTTATCTGCTAAGAGCCTCCACTTGAACTTATTGGTTTTATACGTAGGTTAGGGTGACCATATTTTGATTTCCAAAAAAGAGGACAATCGAAAAAAAATCAAAAAAATAAATAAAAAAAATTAGAAAAAAAGTGCAGCCTCG
>JAEANM010005929.1:0-19070 GCA_017656035.1 Myanophis thanlyinensis
TATTCTACTCTACTCTAATCACTGATTCAATTTCTTTTTCATTCACAAACTTAACACATTTTCATAAGCAGCTTTCAGTTTTCTCACCCCTCTTCCTCCCTTTCTCTTCCTTCTTTCTCCCTCACTTCCTCTCTACCTCCCTTTGTCTTCCTCCCTTCCTTTCCTTCCTCTCTCCTTCCTTCTTTTTCTCCCTATCTCTCCTTCCCTCTTTCTCTCTCTACTTTCTTACTTCCCTCTCTCTCCTGTTCTCCCCCTCTCTCTTCCTCCTCCCCCCTCTCTCTCCTCTCACCTTTCCTTCCTCCAGACTCTTCCAAATACTTGAAGGGATCCCGTCAGAGGGAAGAGGGCATTGATATATTCTCCATAGCATCTAAGGGCAGGATTAAAAAAAGAACTATGTGTAGAAGCTCATAAGAAGGAGATCCAATCTGGAAATGAGGAATTTCCTAACAGTGAGAACAATGAACCAATGGAACAGCTTACCTCCAAAAATTGTAAGTTCTCCATCATTGGAGGTCTTCAAGAAAAGATTGGACAACCATTTGTCCAGGATGGTATAAGGACTCTTGCCTTGGGCAGGGGGGTTGGACTAGAAGATCTCCAAAGATCTCCAAGATCTCCCTTCTAGCCCTATGATTAGATCCTATTCCAGCCTTATGATTTAGATCCTATTCTAAATTACTTGGAAAGATTAAATCCACTCTTGGTTAACATTTTAGCTCCGCTGGAGGGATATAATGGTGGCCTATTGTGTATGAAGGTTGTTAGAAGCATAAGATAATGTGTGAAACACTTTTACCCTCCAGCAGAAATAATACAGGAATTGTAAACGAACTCTGAAGATGTCACTGTCTTTCGGTTTTCCTTTTTTTTTCTTCACTAAAATATTCCTAGAGTAAAGTGGTGGTTGCATTAAAGCCAGTAGGGTTTTACTTCCGCAAAGAAGACTATTTAGAACTTTGAATGAGAAATAGTTACTTCTTAGAGGATCTATTATTTTAGTTCTATGGCAGCCAGCTTAAAAACCCTGTCTGGACTAATTTGTCCATGGGGGTTTTCCTCTTAGCTGTGTAGAACAAAAAATGATGGCTTGGCTTTTAAAACAATGTTTTTGAAAACCCGAAGTTTGCCAGAGTTTGCAGCAGCAATCACATTCCAAAACACACACAAGTAAGTGATTCAGCAGGATTCAAATTATATATAAGAAATAATATAATGTATGAAGTTAAGTATACAATACCAAAAGCAGGTTGTTTGGTAACAAATACAAGGAGAGGAGAGTTTCTGTTTCAGTTTCAGAGCAGCGGCACAGCCTAGTTTCAGTTTTAGAGCTGCAGAGCTAAGCCACGGCCAGGCTCCTTGCTGTCTCCAGCAAATACTGTTTCAGTTTCCAAACAGCTCCCATTGGCTGACTTAATTGCTATGCCTATTCATTGGCTGACCTTGTTACCATGTCTCTCCCAAGTCATGAAGTCTCACACACTGACAAAGTTACATCTAGCTTTGCATTTAGAAATGGATTGCAAAGCCAAGCTCACTCCAAATGGAGAATTATTACGCTCCCAGTAATGAAAACACAGTGTGAACAAATCCTAGTGTTCAAGACGTTTGATGGTAACACAAGACACTAGTTCTGTTCTGCAGGTTATCTGCCAACAGAATGCAAGCAGCAAAGACCATTTCCTGGTAAACTAGGACAACCTCAGTCATAGACTTGAGATGGCTAAATACTCAAAATCCACTAAGAAATTCTAAAGAAGGGGTATCCAACTTTGGCAACTTTTAAGACTGATAGACTTCAACTGCCAGCATTCCCCAGCTTTTTCAAAAGGCAGCTCCATTCCTTCTTCCCCTTGGAGCTCTCAGGTAGCCTTGATGCTGACCCTGATTCCCATTCCTCCTCCTTCTCCTCTGATTTGGCTGTTGGAACGGCCAGCAGCCAACAGGCCACAACACTATAACCATTCTTCACAGTTATGACCATTGCAGAATCCCCATGGTCACGTGATCAAAATTCAGACACTTGGCAATTGGCATGTATTTATGATGTTTCAATGTCCCAGGGTCATGTTTTGCACCTTTTGCAACCTTCTGACGACCAAAATCAATGGGAAATTCACTTAAGAACCATGCTACTAACTTAACAAGTGCAGTGATTCACTTAACTGTGGTAAGAAAAGTCATAAATGGGTGCAAAACTCACTTAATGATTGTCTTTCTTAGTAGCAGAAATTTCAATTCATGTGGTCATAAGTCAAGGACTACCAGTATTTGCCCAGGAAGTGTAAATTAGGTAGCTTAGAATTAATACAGAAATGCAAAAAAAAATATTCCTTCACATCTCTCTCCTTAAAAACTGCAGACTGCAGTGATTTTGCCACAAATATTTTTCACAGTTACTAGAAAATAAACAAGAATCCTAAACTTCATACTAAGGTTTTTTTCAAAAACATAACTTTGTACACAATAATATGCAGTGGAAAAAAAAATTAACTAAAGGAGAGAAACAAATAAATCAGACAAGCTTATATATTAGTAGTGAAAATATCCTTGTTTGTGATCTGGGATATACACATTTACTTTTGAAAGCAGATATATAGATATATAAAATTTTCAAAATTAATATAAAAACCGATGTGTGTTTTAAGAGTACTAAAACTGCAGAAATTAATTAACATATGCATTAGAAATAAATTAAATGCATTGATAAAAGCTTCTTTCCATATACAAATATCCTTTGGCTTTTTAAAAACTATACTGATGCCAACTGTACAAGCATTTATTCCTAAACAAAAACAAAAAATGTACAAAAGTCATATTTCATTATTTATATACATTTTACATAGATGAAGAGGCGGTAAAATTAATCACAAATGAATTGGCTGTCCGTTAAGATGGTATTCAACCTTTTTGAATCTGCAACTCACCTCTCTAGAAATTAAAGCTGAAAAACCCCATTTGCACTGCTAGTTTTGCCTGAATGCAAGAAATTGTCCCAGGCTTTCAACAGGAAATGGAAGGCACTTCCCATCTTCTGTAAGAAGCAGAAGATTCAGTGGTAGATTCGAACCCAGATCCTAACCTTTCCAAATGATCTAGGGCATGGCCCTCCAAACTTGGCAACTTTAAGACTCACTCCGAGAATTCCACAGCCAACCATGAAGTCCACGAGTCTTAAAGTTGCCAAGTCTGGAGACGCAAGATCTACGTTCTACAGTTACGCATCTTGTCATTGAGATGTGTGTGTGTGTGTGTGTGTGTGTGAAAATATCAAGATGCCAGTTATGACAAGTTTGAAGCACCACCCTTTTTAAATGTATTTTACATGCATGATGCATGTAAAGAAGAGGGCAAGTGTTGGAATATTGCCAGTTAGCCTGGAAGGAGGAGTCAAGTGAGGGCTTAGCTTGGAATCCTTGCACAACCGCAAATGGTGTAAGCTTGACCTCCCCCAAAATCCATGGAGCTTTACCTGGTCATTCCCGGGAAGGCAAACAATCTAGGGAGATTCTTGTAATACATGTGGCAAACCATAAATCTACTGGATTTGGCTTTTCATGACAGATGATGGCTACTTGCTTCTATTGTGGTTGCCATCTTGACTGTCCTCCCTAGACACTCGTTTCTGCAACACATATATGGATACCGTGTATTGGCACAGCTGCCTCTAGCTAACAGGGGTGACTCCATTTTCACACTGAAATAGATCTTGCTAAGCCATGGTTTAACCATAGTTCATTAAATACATCACAATTCACCTAGCTTATGTAGCCACAGACCATCTTCACAAACTCCAGTGGCTGAGTTCGCACAACATGTTGAAATCAACCCAATAAATCAAGGAATGGCATCTCAACTTTGATAATCTGGGTCCTAGTTAAGAATTTATCTGATCCCTTCCCAAATGGGTCATGCATTAAACATATTGGTTATATTTTCTTTAATCCTTGACTTGAGTTTGTAGAGATAATCAGTTTTATACCCATTACCCTGGAAGTTATTCCTATGGGCTTTGAGTAGATAATTGTTATATATATAAAAACTAAAATTTGAAACTCTACCCCCTTTTATCACTTCTTTCTGGTATTCAGTACTGAGATCAAGATTCAAGATTTTGTAACAAACAGCGGTATTTACTAAATACGCACCAGAACTTTATTTCTGCTTTCAGATAAAAAGTTCCTATTATTTTAAGAATGATAGCTCTCGCTTTTGCGAGGAGTAAAGGTGTTGTTTTTTTAAAGACTATTTGAATCTTGTGAAATGCGGGAAGTAGGTTCTTATTAGCTTATGGTATATTTTGAGTCTTCTTATAACCTAAAGTAGAAAGCTTAGCTTCAAAAGCACAATATGTATATTGAATCTCCTTCACCGTTACATTCTGGAAGAATGGATTGAGAAAACCGGCAGCTTGGGTGAACAGTCTTCAGACACAGCATGAAACATATATTGTGTTTTCCTGCTCATCTTCAGTTCCTGATAGAATCCTTTCCAGTTTTCATTTTCCTATCTTCAGCCCCATCACTGAAACCTCCCCACATTGTTTGCCCCTATGGTCAGCTTTCCAAACATCCTTCCCTATGCTCACAGTAGGAAAATTACCGTTGGGGGAAAACCTATTCCATGTTCCTTCTTAGCTCTTGCTTACTCATCCGTTCGTAAAACTGGACAACAACATGCTTTGGTAAATGGAAAGAGGAGAAGTTTATGATGCAGCTACAAGTCGCCTGTAGGGAGTAGGACTGTTATCTGCAGGCACAGGATTCCACTGTCATATTTGGATACACTTTGAGTACCACGTTTTTGTTTTCGTCGAAGAATAAAATGCTAAGAGATGACATCTTGTCTGGAACACAGCAAGGCTCCGGGATGCCAGAGACCACCCCTACAGCTCTTACTATGCTCTGAATGGTCGCGTGGTTGGATGGCTTCAGGGCCTGTAGGAAAAAAAAGAGGATAAATCAGAAAACTCAGCGCATGACCAACAGGGCACAAAACACCTGGTTCTTCACAGCAATGAATTATGGACAGATGTCTACAGGTAGTCCTCGACTTACAAGTTTGTTTAGTGACCATTCGCTGTTCCGACCCAGCTCCCCAAACATGACAAACCCTCTAAAGTGAACTCAAAGATTCCTTTAACGAAGAGCGCCGGCAAGAAGTTTCTCTCTCAATGCAGGCTAAGAAGCAGAGGTGAAATTCAGCAGGTTCTAGCAGGTTCTCTAGAACTGGTAGTAAGTTTTCTAAGCAGTTCGGAGAACCGATTGTTAGAATAACTCTCCTTTTGTTTTTTCTCCACTTTACAGGGTTAATCCTGTAAGGAAGGCAGGAAAGAAACTAGGATGGGGCTTTGTTAGCAGTGGTGACTCTTTCTGCCCAAGGATCGGCCCATAGATTTCCCCTGCTCTCCTCTTCTCTGCCTTCTGCGCATCCGTGCATCAGGCACCGGACCCAGCTGTTCCTCCTCTTCCTCATCAGCCACATCCAGACCTGGGACCTGTTGACTCTCCATCTGAGGGCTGACAGACACCCCAGGCTCCATCTCTGTTTCTCTCTCGGCCAGTTCCATTCCTTCTTCCCCCTCGGAGCTCTCAGGTTGCCCTGATGCTGACCTTCACTTCCACACCACCTCCTCCTCTGATTTGGTTCCTGGAAGGACTGTCAGCCGACAGGCTACAACAGTTACAATGGCATTGAAAACTTATGACTGTTTTTCATACTTATGACCGTTGACACATGTGATCAAAATTCGGACATTTGTCAACTGACAGTTGCGTTATCTCAGGGTCATGTGATTCTCTTTTGCGACCCTCTGGCAAACAAAATCAAAGGGGAAGCCAGATTCACTTAACAACCGTGCCACTAGCTTAACAACCAGTGGTGGAATTCAATTTATTTTACTACCGGTTCTGTGGGCGCAGTTTGGTGGGTGTGGCTGGAGGGGGTCATGTGACTGGGTGGGCAGTTTCTGTAAGCAGGGCAATAAAGATGAGGCTAGAAACAACACCAGGATGTTTTTTTTCCTGCCTTCCTTACAGGATTAACTCTGTAAAGTAGGGAAAAAACAAAAGGAGATTTCTTCTAACAACCGGTTCTCAGAACTGCTTAGAATATTTACTACCGGTTCTAACGAATCTGCTAGAACCTGCTGAATTTCACCTCTGTTAACAACCGCAGCGATTCACTGAAAGAAAGGTTGTAAAATGGGGCAAAATTTATTGAACAAGCATCTCACTTAACAATGGAAATCTTGGGCTCAACTGTGGTCGTAGGCTGAGGACTACCTGTACTGGAAATGTAAACGGTTACCGATTCATCTGGGAAACTGCATTTCCCTGGAGCAGTGTTTCTCAATCTCAGCAACTTGAAGATATACGGACTTTAATTTCCAGAATTGTCACCATCAGTGTGCTGACTGGAGAATTATAGGACGTTGAAGTCCACACATCTTAAAGCTGCTGAGGTTGAGAAACCCTGTCCTAGAGGTAAAGTTGAAAGCAACTGGTTAGCAATCACTCTCCCTGAAGAATAAAGATCAGATCCCATAATTTATTGTTTCGAGAGGTAAGCACAACGAGGCCTTTCAAAAATTATTGATATACATTTGAGGTTGAGTAGCTGATTTTTTTTACAAAGTTCTTCAGAGTTCCAATAATTTCTTCAGGAAGGACACCCCGACAGGGACAGGCGCTGCCTTTCTGGAGATGTTTGTGAGGTTATTTTTTGGGGGGGCTTCCCTTAAGATTTGATGAGAAATTGGGGGGGGGGAGGGTTGCAGTTAGGGGTTAGGATTAGAAGAACTTTGACACCCTGAAGAAATGGATCAGGTTTTAAGTTAGACTCAAACAACTTTTCTCTTTCAACCATTCTGCTGAGAATACTTTTTTTTTTTTTTGGAGGAATGGTGTAAAAACAAAACCGAAGTTAACCTGAAAAACGTGTCATATTATTTGTATTTTAACTATTAGAATATTTTTAAAGTTAAGTCAAGAGAAGAATAGAGAATTGGATAATAGAGATTGGTGCAATTTTGAATCGATGAATTTCATGTAGAAAAAAGGAAGAATACATTCAAGAGAAGCAATGTACTTAGATTTAAGAATATAATGGGAAATGTAGAGGAGAAATTTGAAAAGATTTGTAGCAAAAATGATTAATACTATGCGATATTATTAATGAGCTAAAAGATACCCAGATAACATGCTGTACACCCAAAGATATGTTGTCTTGAAAGAAAAGATACAAAAATATGAAATTTCTATTATATTTGTTTAATATTTTTATTTGGAGAGATATCTGTATACTTGATTAGATATGATTTGATCAATATGTGATGTTATGTAAAAATATAAGAAAATAAAATAAAAATTTCCTCTCCTGAGATTTAATTAAAGAGTTGAGAAGCCAGAATTTGCAGAAAGAAACAATTGTACAATTTAAACTGGACAGTTACAGATTTACAGAACAGAACAGAGTTGGAAGGGACCTTTGGAGGTCTTCTAGTCCAACCCCCTGCTCAGGCAGGGAACCCTAAACCATTTCAGACAAATATTTGTTCAATCTCTTCTTGAAACCTTGCAGTGTTGGAACATCCACAACTTCTAAAGGCAAATTATTTCACTAATAACCGTATTTTTTCGGCATATAAGACGCACTTCCCCCAAAAAGTGGGTGAAAATGTCTGTGTGTGTTATATAGAAAATGTTGCAGAAGCCCCGCCCACCCGCCAGCCGTTTTTTTGGCCTCCACGCACCCCATTTTCAGGCCTTTTCCCAGCCTTTTTTCAGTCCATTTTTTTGGCTTTTTTGGGACCCATTTTGGGGCTTTTTTTTTCAGCCTGCTTTCAGGGCTTTTTGTGGCACATTATTTGGGCTTTTTTGCCTGTTTTGGGGACTTTTTTTCTTCAGAAAAACAGGCCAAAAAAAGCCCAAAAATGGGCCCCAAAAGCCTCAAAAATGGGCCTAAAAGCCTAAGAAACAGGCCCCCAAAAGCCTCAAAAATGGGTCAAAAAAGTCCCAAAAATAGGCCCAAAAAAGCCTCAAAAATGGGGCACACAGAGGCCAAATAGTTTTTTATTGTTGTTTTCCTCTTCTCAATCTAGGTGTGTATTATACTCAGATGTGTCTTATATGCCAAAAATACAGTAACTGTTCTAGCTACTTAACTAACTTGTCTTTATTGCAAGAGCACTACATTAAATCTTCAAGAATTTCTCAGAAAACCCTCTTCTTTAAAAAGATGTTTTGAAAGCAAATTGTCTTTCATTATATTGAAAGAAGCCTACTATGGCAGAGAAAATGATTAGAAATTCTCTGCCCGGAGCTGTTTTTTTTCCTGTTACTCAAAAAGTCACAATAATGTGACATGCCATTTGGCCTCCTAAAAAACAAAAGTCGTATAGATCTATAACATAGCAATTTGCTCGGTTGCCTGTGCCTCCCATGAATCACATCTCACTGACCAAGATTTTGTATAAATAAATTGTCGGTATAACTTGCAGATGACTAATACAGTCGGAACAGATGGGTTGAAAAAGAAAATCTGTGAATTATTATTATTTGCAAAATGTATTTGCAAGCCTGAACTAATGTGCTTATTAACAAAATAGTTTATTTAATACAAACGTGTTATTGAAAGGAGAGGGGTTTTTTTTGGTAATAAAGCAAATAACAGAACTGAAATACAGTACAATGGAATGTAGAAAATGATTAAGAAAGAATTTGAAAATTTCAAATTCCCAAAGAATTTCAAAAAATTGAAATTGTGCCAGGCTCTAAGAATCAGAATTATAGGTAGTCCTCGATTTTCATTTCAACAGTTTCATTTAGTGACTGTTCGAAGTTACTACAGCTCTGAAAAAAATAACAAGACCAAGTTCAAACTTACAATCTTTACAGCATCCCTGTGGATTAGTGGTCAAAATTCAGATGCTTGACAACTGACTCCTATTTATAAACACTGCAGTGTCACGGGGAAACCAGCATAAGTGTAAATTGGGGGCAAAGTGCAAATAAAAGGAGAAATAGTAGCAGAAAAATGGTTTGGGAAACGTGACATCAGCTGCATAAGTGAATTGTAATGACAGTAGCGGTTATGTTTTGGGTTCTCTGATTTAATTTTGTTATTATGCAATATTCTCAATGACCGAGTTGTTAAAAATAATTGTTAGCTGTCTTGAAGGCTTCGTGAAAGGTCATAAAATGGCAGAGGAAAATAAAACGAATGTCAGTAAATATTCAGACAGACATCCTCTGTTGTCACAAGGCCGTGCAAGCTGGAGACAATTCTTTCCAAGGCAACTGTCCATCTAGCCCTGAGCAAAAACTAGTCTTACAGTAAAAGATGGACATTCAAAATGAAAGTCTTGCCTTCCCCACCATTTAAACTTGATTTTGGGTTTCCCTGATTAGACAGATCCATCGTTATAGAAATTGCTAGTTCCTACTGTTATGTAAAAGTAAAAAGATGAAGTTTGATGTTACTGTCTTATTCTACTGCAGAGGTGTCAAACTCAATTTCATTGAGGGCTGCGCATCAGGGCTGTGGTTGACCTCGGGGGGCTGGGTGTGCGTGGCCGACTGGGTAGGTACGGCCAACTGGGTGGACGTAGCCAGCTTGACGCCACTCCCCAAACTGCTGGCATGTTTCCTCTTCTCATTGAGTACACCCGCCAAAGCCATGCTGGCCTGATCTTTCCTCTTCAAATTGAGTAGACCAGCATGATCCTGCTGGCTGGATTCAACCACATTGCTGGCCGGATCCAGCCTGTGGACTTTGAGTTTGACACCCCTGGTTCTACTGCATCAGGGGGTGTTGGAAGTCAACACCTTTTCTTTCTTTTCTCCTTCTTCTCTACCAGGGTGGATTTGATTTAAATCAAAGTCGATTTAATTCATGATTAAAATCACTAGGAAAAAGGCTTGATTTAAATCAACTCGATTTAAATCATAATTTTTAAAGAGCAACTGTCATCTCTCTCCTGCAGCAGCTCCTCCTCTGACCGACTGTTGACTCACCGACCGTCCCAATATTGCAGAATAGACAGCCTCATGTTACATAACTCCATTTCATGCTGAATAAACTAAATTATTAATGTATCTTAAATAGAAAACTACCTTTAGAAAGATTTTTACTCCAAAAGCATTTTATTAAAATAAATTTGATAAAGATAAAAAAAACTGATTTAAATAAAAAAAAAATCTAATTTAAATTATAAAAACTGATTTTTTTAATTTAAAAAAAAAATCGATTTTTAATCCACTCAGTTCTCTATTTTCCACTTTCCCTCCCCCATTTTCCTATTATTTGGTTTTGTATTTTGTATTACAAACTAATACTAATAAAAAAAGAGACAGTTCAGACAGATACCAGTTTCAGGTATGGGAAAAGCACTTGTTTCAGACCGAGCCGCACTGGAACTTAAGGCAGTAAGCTTCCAAAGACTGCCTTTCAACATCCACAACAATTCAGAAGCTGTTCTTCAGAAGATACAAGGACAGTGCAAAGACAGCCTCATTAAGATATCTGGACTGCATTGCAGAGGCTTTTCTTTCAAACTATATCTGAAGCATTGCATGGTATCGCCTAATATGCATTCACTTGCTACACAGAAACGTTAGCAAGCCTGCAGTGAAATTGAAAATATATATATATCGTATTTTTCAGAGTATAAGACGCACCGGAGTATAAGATGCGCCTAGATTTTTGAAGAGGAAAACAAGAAAAAACAGTTTTTGGCCTCTGCACGTCTTGTATTACCTCTCCCCAGCTCCCAGAGGCATTTTGCAGGCCTCCAGAAGCTTCCGTGCAGCTAGTTTTTGCCAAAAAACAGCCCATTTTTTGCCTGTTTTTTTGGCAAAAACGAGCCATGTGGAGGCTTCTGGAGGCCTGCAAAATGTCTCTGGGAGCTGGGGAGAGGTAATACAAGACGCATAGGAAGGTTTGGGAGGCCAAAACCAGTCTGTTTTTTATGAAAATGGGATGCGCGGATGGGGGCTCGGGAGGCCAAAAATGGCTGTATTCGGTGTATAAGACACACCACAATTTTCACCCACTTTTTGGGGAGAGGGGAATGAGTCTTATACACCGAAAAATAAGGTATATATTGATTGAATATGTGGATCTGGAGAAGGAAAGGAAATATAGAGCACTGACATCATACATTCATTAACTAACGTGGCAAATACCAATATGTAGAAATACAACGAAACTGTGGGACGTGAGGCTACAAACAACCTCCAAATGTTCCCACCCAATTGTGATTTTTGAACGTGACGGAGGAGGGAAATGATCAATTAGGGTGGGCCACTTCAACGCAGTTCATTACTTCAATGCCATTTGAATGGTATCTAGTGTAGTCTTCAGCAGATTACCTCATCTTTTGATTGCATTTATTTAGGAACACTACCCAAAGATTATGCCTGCTCCAAAACTAGTTGGGCATTCCTGATGTACCACTGACTATGCAAAGCAATTGCCTGATTATGTATTTGAAACAGTTGGCACGATGCTCATATTATGCAGATGTCTTAAATGCCTTTTCAGACAGATCAGTTCCTACAGGAATGTTTGTCCATTGTTTGAATACATCCGAGAATGTCATCAGAGTTTAAATGAATGCTATTGTGATTTGAATACATTCCTGATTTTAAAATATTTTTTTTTGAAAAGCACGACTCGTAAACTCTGCTTAATTTTGGCCTTATATGAAAATAATGACCCAGACGTGCAGTGCCCAAACATCAGAGGAGCATTCAACGCTTCTGACTTTATCCATTAATACCATCTCAATAATCATCTTGGTGCTTGGTGCATTTGGTGTAATTTAGGAAGAAGCTGCAACTTTCCCAAAGAATTAAACATTTATTATATGTTTAGAAACTGGCACCCAAGGGATGGGGATTAGGAGTGATTAACTAAATAGGCATTTTAAGAGTTCAGGCATCGTCATTACGCAGCAAAAAATGGACATTTGCTGTAAAATTTGATGCATTTCATTTTCATCCCTGTAATTTTGTTTTTATAACCCTGTATCCACCACTTTTGGCTTTGTACTTACATATGACAGCAGTGGCCCTTAAAAACAGATCCTATCTATCTGGTAAATGGCACATTTCCTGCATGCTGTACTGTAGTTTAATAACAAGCAAGCTGGGTTTTTTTTTAATTGATGATTTTTTTTTTAACAAAGCCACATTTGGAGTGCTAAAAGAGAGGATTTTTTTTTCTTTGTATTGCACCCAGTGGTAAAGAAAAAAAATAACTCTTTTTTTCCTTAAAAAAAATATAAAGAAGAAAGGTAAAAGAAAAATAGAGATACGGTACCTTCGGAATAGGGAACTGGCATTCACCGGAGCAATAATAAGCATCAAAAGATTTAGGAGAAATGATCCATTCGTTCCAGCCTATATCTGCAAAATCTACTTTGAGATAGCGTCTGGAGCAAGATCGCGGCTCGTTCCATTGCTTTCGCCTCGCCTTTTTCAACGTCTGCTCGTCAAACTGAAGTGTCTGGCTCTTCTGATGATTGTGCTTTCTGGGCTTTTTCTTACCCTTTGACCTTTCTGCCAGCCGTGGCTGCAGGTTTTTGTAGTGCTTCCTCTCCTCCCATCCTTCGTCCTCACTGTACTGATACTCGGCTCCTGGAAGCTCATTGTTCTGCAAGGGCAAAAGAAAACTGGTGGAACGTTTGGGCCGCTGTCCACCGAGGCCGTTGATTGACCGGCTATCCAATCTGGGGAAAGACCCGAGCGGTGGGTTCCAATGACCTTGCAAGCTAGAAACCACGCTCTCTGGTTCTGAAATGGCGGAGTCGTTGGCGTAGACGAGGATGTACGGTTCGTAGCTGAGATGCAGGCTCTTCCAGGGAAGTTGGCCAACAGAGGCCATTTGAACCCCGATCATGAGATGGTTGTGCTCCTTGGCTCGCCTCAAGTCCTGAGTGATGTTTTTGCACTGCCACAAGTGGTCATCTTGCAAAGCAGTGGAGACGTTGACCAAGTAACGCCCCAGGGTTCGTGACTGGTTTGCTGATGATGGGGAGCTCAGCAGCAGAACTCTGATCTGTAGGTCAGATTTTCTGGGGCCCAGAGGAGAACAGCTGTTGGGTTGAAGGCAGTTGGTGCTGATGTTCTGGAGATCTCCGACGTAGTAATGCAACAGAGCGGACAGGATGTTTTCAGACTTTGTGAGGGAGGTGAGATTAAAAACATACACCTCTTTGTTGCCAAGTATCCCTATAAAAACAAAAAGCAAACAAAATGACATCAGGAGAGTCCCCAAAGCATTCTTCCCCTACCTTACCTTATTTCTCTCGTATATTTATTAAATCGGCTTATGAAATTTTGAGCCAGCTCTTATCATAATCACTTGCCATGCATGAACTGAGAGAGTGGTAAAGAAGAAATTCTCAAAAATGGTTTGCGCTGCAGTACAGGCCCGTGATGGTGAACCTGTGGCACAGGTGCCACAGGTAGCACGCAGAGCCCATCTTGCTGGGCACACAAGCTGTCGGCCAACTTACCTCCAGCTGCATGTGCAATTGCAGAGACCCAGCTGGTCTTCGGGCCTCTACTGTGCATGCGCACGATTGCAGCAGGAAATCCAGCTGGTCTTCGGAGCTCTCCGGCGCATGCACATGTGATTGCTCATGTGTGCATGAGTGCCTCCATGCAGCACATATGCATTGCATGTGCAAAAGCTGCATGCATGCACAGATGGTGCGGTTGCACATGCAGCGCACGTGGAGGAGCAGCACGTAAGTGTGGATGGCAAGCGCAAAGTGCGTAATTTTTGGCACTCGGTAAGTAAAAGGTTCGCCACCACTGGTATAGGCGCTCAAAGATCATGTCTCAGCTTTTGGATAGATTGTTGTCTTCTTCTCATAGCAGCTGAGATATGATTGCTTCTTTGTTAGAATTGGGGGCTTTACAGGGGCTTCATTTTTTAAAAAAGAAGTATTATTATTAATATAAAATATACATTTTTACAAAGGGTCCTTGATGCTCTCTGAGCTTGCTTGTTTTCTGGCAGACGTTTCATTACCCAAACTAGGTAACGTCATCAGTGCTGGACTGGTGCACATGATGATGTTACCTAGTATGGGTAATGAAACGTCTGAAAGGACACAAGCAAGCTCAGAGATCACCAAGGACCCCTCAACCCTGAGCTACAAATATTCTCCCTTGAAACTGTCGTAGGAGGGTGACATGGTTCAGAGTTTGACACAGAAGTTCTAGCTGGTTCAGGGAGTAACTGACCCCCAATGAAATTTTATTCTAGAGCAAATCTTATTCTAGAGCAGGGACGGGCAATTCATTTTCCCAAGGGGTCATACGAGAAACTTGGGACTGTTGTTGAGGGCTGCTGTTGCCCCGCCCCTGCAACAATGCCCCGCCCCTTGTACCACTGATGCCCTGCCCCTCCACCACGAAGGGCCAGACTAGGAAGCCCCTCCCCCAGCCGAAATGCTTAGGTCTGTTCTAGAAGCACTATACTAGCAGCTCCCATGTTCAAAGTATTTTTTTTAACGATACGTGACGTCTTATATATAATTCAGGACCTGGAATCTAGCAAAATCTTACTCCTTTTGGCACACACCCGTCAATTAATATTTCATGGAGAAGGAAATGGACAAGCTTCTCTGTGGAATGAGCTCTGCTAGCTATAAACTCAACCTGTGTTCCTATAAGCTTGTTCATTTGATCGATGAGGGAATGTAACGTGTTAGTTGAGGGAGGTAGTAATGCCCCCTTGAGGAATGCCTTATTTTATTTATTTATTTAATTAATTCAATTTATATACCGCCCCCTCTCCCTAGGGACTCGGGGCAGTGCACAGCCAATAAAAACATGAATACAATAACAATTTAAGACCTATTAAAATAATTAAATGGAGGCTGTCTAAGTTAAAAACACTATCATATAATTTAACTTCAATTAAAATCAGTTAAAACAATTAAAAACAATTAAAAATTTAGTTTAGATTAATTACAATAATTTAAAATCCCAGTTATCAGGCCAGGCCGGCTAGTTGAAATAAATGGGTCTTCAGGGCACGTCGGAAACACCAGAAATCCGTAATAGTACGAATCTCCGGGGGGGAGTTCATTCCACAGGGAGGGTGCTGCCATAGACAAGGCCCGGACCCTCGGGGCTGCCAGACGACACCGTCCCGACGATGGAACCCCGAGGAGGCCAACCCTATGGGAGCGCACTGGTCGGCTGGAGGCTGATGGTGGCAACAGGCGGTCCCGTAAGCCTTGAAGAAAGTGTCAGCTCACCCCCTCCTCAATAAACTATTACTCAAATTAGCCATTGTCAAGGGGAAGAACCAGGGTAACATGTAAGTTCCAGTTCAGAAGATTTATCACTCAAGCCTATACATAATAATATAGTCAACTAAAGTTCAATATTAAATTGACACCAGATAAAGGTCAACAGAATTCAAGAGGGGTTGGACTTGGACCATTTATGGGGACTTAATGATTCTAGGCCAGTGATGGCGAACCTTTTAGAAACCGAGTGCCCAAACTGTGCATGCGCATGCCCAAAGTGCAAGGCAGGTGCATGCGCATGTGCAGAAATGCATACATGCTTGCACGGGAATGCATGGAAATGTGTGAGTGCATGCTCAGAAATGCAAACACTTGTGCAGAAATTCATGCATGCACGTGCGAACATGCACAGGTGCACACATACACACACAGGCATGCATGAAAACACATGGAAATGCGCACATGCATGCATGGAAATGCCTGCTCATGCATAGAAATGCATGCACACATGGACATACACGTAAATAAATGCGTGCACATGTGCACATGCACAGAAATGTGTGCACACATGGACCCTGGAGTGATGGTGCATATGCCCACAGAGAGGGCTCTGCGTGCCACCTGTGGCACCCGTGCCATAGGTTCGCCATCATGGTTCTAGGCTAATGAGTTGCTTAATGCCACTGTCTGCTCCTCTCCTACTGCCGTCTTACAAATTCCAAATCTTCTCTTTCTATGTTGTTACAATTGGTAAATCCTAGATTATCTAGATCCCTTTTAGTTCAGCTTCAGGCTTTGCCATGGAATGAAAATCTCATCGGCTCTTATTTAGAAATTGAACAGGGATCTGGATAAGTACACTTCTGGGCTTGTGACATTTTTCAGCAACTTTCAATACCAATATCATTTAATACCACTAAATGATAATAATCATAATTATTAATACAATTATTAAATGATAATAATCAAGCTATCCTTTGAACCCACCAGTGAAAGTTGAGGATTTTCAGCCCTTCCCCAAAATTCTGCTCCTATTTCCATCCTTTGTTTGTATCCATCCAATTTAAAATTAAAAATTTAATTTAAAAATTTAATTTTAAAATTAAATTCCAATTTAAATTTAAAAGTTTTTTTTTGTGTTTCGGCAGGGAAATAATTGGAATATAAAAATGGAATATAGGGAATAAACATGGTAGGAAATGCAAATGTAAGAAATGGATAGCAAGCTTGGGATGGGAAATTTTTTTATTTATGAAAACTTTTAATGTTACCAACAAGTTTTCCTCTTTGACTCTCTTGTTCAGACACTTGTGAAAATGACAAAGCTCCAGGCTTTAGAAATAAGGAGAGTGAGGACACCTACAGACAGACAATGGAATGACAAGAATGGACACAAACCTTTTAATTCTCTCTCTCAACTCATTTTATTTTCCGCTAGCTTAGCCTGTGTGTGTGCCTGCACATTTAGAATACTAGATTCTCAAATGATCATATCTGCTTAGAACTGTAAACCCGAAGACAATATAATTTAGTCTTCACACTTGCAAAGCTGACCTCAACATTCAGCTGATCAAATGAATGGATACCTGGCCTTAAATTATTGAGTCGGTCATCTGCACCTCTATAACTATTTGGTTTGGCTCTGCAAACCCACAAGACAGACACAGACTTCAGAGGATAATTATAATTGCAGAAAAAACAATGCTATCAACCTGCCTTCCATTGAGAACCTGTATACTGCTCGAGTCAAAAAGGGGGCTGGGAAAATATCCACAGACTCCTCACATCCTGTTGTTTCAGCTCCTACCCTCAAAACAACATTATAGAGCACTGCACACCAGAATAACTAGACACAAGGACAGTTTTTTCTGCATGCCATCAGTCTGCTAAAATATTGTCAAACTATTTACTAAGACTGTATTACTATTCTTCTCATCGTTCCTATCACCTATCTCCTAATTGTGACTATAACCTTGTTGCTTGTATCGTTATGATTTATATTGTTTTGCTTAGTTTCCTAGTTTGATTTGATTGCTTATTTAGTATTCTATGTGTCAAGCCTAAAAGGACATTTTGGACTGGAAAAAATCACTAAGTGTTGTATCTTATGATTTTTGATGAATATATTTTTAATGTACACTAAGAGCCTATGCACCGAAGACAAATTCTTTAGTGTGTCCAAACACATTTCGCCAATAAAGAATTCTATTCTATTCTATTGCATGTTTTCTATTCTATTCTATTCTAAATATAGAAAGATCCATATTTTTTTTCATTTGTCTAAAATAAGTAAGATTCCTAAGGATTTAGAGTTTTTAGACTGATATCTGGAGTGTTTTTAGAAGTGACTCATTTCAGGTAAGGCTCTAAGAAGTCTGGGAGAAGGGGATTCAGAAGAATTACACAGAAAAAGAGACCATCAAGACAATGAAAAAATGGGATTGATAGGCAATTGTCAAGTTTTCCTTTGCACCAAAAAAAAAGCACTCAACAAGTTCTCTTAAACATTGCTGTGCACAGATTTGTTGAAGGCATTTTATGATATTTTCAGTTCTTTGTAAAAAAAAAAAAAGAATCACATTATGAAAACATACTGCAAAGCCAACAAAGTAAACAGCAGAGCCACAATAAGAATTGGCCCAATTAAACCTATAAAAAGGCTGAGTAGTACAGGGCTATCACCCCAAGGGTCAGAGAGTGGAGTAAGATTTCAGTCCCATATATTAAGAAAGAGAGCTATTAACATATTAGACAGTTAAGCCCTTTAATCCAGCTGTTGTTCAGCTTTCCCTAACCAGATGTTCCCAATTAGATTGGTCTTCAGGCCCCATAATTCTTAGAAGAATGCTGACAACTATCCAAGTGATGGGGATCATACAGGACGTCCTCGACTTATGACCAAAATTGGGATCAGAATTTCCATTGCTAACTAAGTAAGGTGATTATTAAGCAAATTGTGCCCAATTTTATGGCCTTCTTTGCTACAATTGTTAAGTGAATCATTGCGGTTGTTAAGAGACACACATTGACTTGACTTGTTGGAAGCTGGTTGGGAAGGTCTCACATAGTGACCGGGGACACTACAAACCTTGTAAAATACATGCTGGTTGCTGTACACTCACATTCTGACTATGTGACTGTGGGATGCTATGATGTCATAAATACGAAGACTAATACAATGAAAGTTGGAAAGGACCTTGGAGGTCTCCTAATCCAAATCCCTGCTCAAGCAGGAGATATCCTATACCAGTGATGGCGAACCTTTTCAGCACCAAGTGCCAAAAAGGTTGTGCAGAAACATCGCATGCATGCTTCTCGGGGCCACGCTCTGGAAAAGCCAAACTTCTGGGTTCTGGTGCGCATGACGATCAGCTGGCTGGCATGCATGTGCATACCAGTTTTCACCACTGCCGTGCACAGACAGCTGATCATCATGCGCACATGTGCACTAGAAACCCAGAAGGCAAACAGGAGGCAAGGCTGCATGTGCCGGGCAACATGGCTTCGCGTGCCACTTTGGGCACCCGTGCCATAGATTCGCTATCACAGTCCTATACCATTCCAGATAAATGGCTGTCCAATCCTTTCTTAAAAAAATCTCCAGTGATGGAGCACCCATAACTTATGGAATAAGCCATTTCACAGATTGTTCTCACTGACAAGAAATTTCTCTTTAATTTACGAGGGGTATCCACAAAATAGATTACGTTTTGCGATAGAAAAAAAACAAAGTGTAGGGAAAAAAATTATTATATACACTTGAAAGTGACACTTAAATACTACTTTTCAACATATT
>JAEANM010005930.1:0-19068 GCA_017656035.1 Myanophis thanlyinensis
CAATTATGACAAATCACAGCTTGAACTATCTTGCTTTTCATGTAATGAGTCTATCTCATATATTAGTTTCACCTTTTTAGTTGCATTACTGAAATAAATGAACTTTTGCACAATATTCTAATTTTTCAAGTTTCACCTGTATATATTAAAATCCTAAATGTAAAATAACTATGCTAGAAGCATAAAACTCTGATTAATTAGTCTTGCCCTAAACATGGTTTCTGGCTGTTCTGATTGTTTCTGTATATGAGTTTAATTAGCAAAATACTAATCTTTATAATTTATATCTTGTCTTTAAACAGGTGAAAAAGCAATAGTTAAATCCCATCATCTCTGAAGCAGTTTTAAGAAAAATACATTTAATAAAGTTGCCATATGGGTAATTATTTCAAATAATTCCCTGAGACTGGGATTATGGAATGTAGAAAATGCAGAGTGGAAAAAGATGCAGATACATCATCCATCCTGAATATATCACAAGAGGCAAAATGTTTCCAAAAATACGAGGTTGATAATACCCGTAGTGATCTTCAAATGGGAGCTGAGTATTCCATTTCAAGCCAATCATGTTATTTGGATGCCTCACTTTTAAACTTCTCAAAAGAAAACCTAATTTCATCAGTCAAAGAAGAATTTACGTATGTCCATAAACAGCAACACAATACTTCAAGTGCAGTGGAAACTACAAATGAAATAAATATTAATACAGATTTCTCCTATTTTAAGAATGAGAGTGCATACAAATGCAATTATTTTGATGATGACTCTCAGTTAGAATATCATAGTGCTGAAGAACAAGATTTTGTTGATTTCGTCTGTTCATATAGGCAGAAAACAGATAATTCAGAAAGTTTTCAAGAAAAAGAAATGGTAAAAGAAAATAATGTTACAGATCAACAGCCATTGGACAAACCTGAAGATACATTTTCTATATCAAATGTTGTTAAAGACCATTACACTAGCAATGAAATGTCAACATTCCCCCAGATGTTTCAAGATGTCAGTTGTATACAGAATCAGCATATAACCTTAGGTGAAAAAAGAAAGGATGGTCTTAACATGTTTTATAGTATTTTTAAAGATTCATCTCATAATAAGATTAGTAAAAAAAAGAATTCAAAATTACTTTTAGATAGCAAAGCTGTGATAGAAGAAAAGATTAAAGTAAAATTTCTTAGTGATACCACATTGAAATCTATCACTGCTACTACTAAAGAAATACGTAAAACAAATGATTATCTAAATAAAACTGGAAATCCAAATATATTATGTCAGAGAAGGTTACCACCTTTTTCTCAGGTTTCTCATAATACAGATGATTCAAGTACACGTGCCTACAAAACATTAATTAATAATGATATAAAAAACTCTGTCTACAGTTCCTATGAACATCATGGAAATTGCGTTGATAATTTTTCTAGTACAGAATCGAAATGCATCACAAATACATACTGTGAATCTCGTAAAAACCTTCAAAGTGCAATTAACCAAGCTATTGATGCCACTGCTGACTTTAGAGCTAGTTTTACAACAAGTCGTGCCACTAATGTTAAAAGTCCAGTGGCATCTAAGGCGCAAAACACTGTTATAACAATGATGAGTAAATGTAGGCCCAGAGAATGGTTGTCACAAGATTCAGAAATAATACCTGTAATAGCTGACTATAGAAGTGTTGCCTGCAATACAGACTGGTCATTTATCTCTGGCAATGTGGAAAAGATTGACTCACAAGCAATATCTGATATGTTGGAAGATTGCATTACTAGTAATGTTACAAAACATGGATGGAAATCAAACTCTGAGGTAATTGAAAAATGCTGGGGAGCTTTATTTAATTACCAAATTATTTCCTTTCACTTCTAATAATTCTGGGTAAAACATTGCATAAGCTGGTGTATAAAAATGTTTTTGGTCAGAACACTGTGGTGAAATTCAGCCAGATCACACCACATCGCCCGAACCAGTAGTAAAGATTTGAAATTGGCCTCGCCTACCCACCCCTGCCCTTATCCTTCCTTATACGAGCTTCATTTTTCCCCCTACTTACCTGAATCAGCTGTTTGGAGCATCTACAGAGCCTTCCTGATGATCCCCACTGCCTCTGATGCCTCTAAAAGCAGTTTAAAGAGCCGCACTGCAATGCGTTTGGTGCACATGTGCGCGCACTGAACTGGTAGCAAAACCAGTCGGATTCCACCCCTGTCAGAACAACTTTGGAATAATGCTCTAATACAAAATCCTCCTTTTCTCCCCCTCCCCTGTGATGGAGAAGTGTTAGGGGTTTGATTGATTTTTAAGAGGAAGACCTTGGTCATATTCATTTCATAGATGCTAATTATATTTGTTTTAAATATCTGTAAAGTACTATAGTATTATTACCTACTGTATAAATAGTAATTATTATATATTAAAATAAATTTCAACAGTTTTTCCTTTCTCCTCTTCACGTGGAATGCTTCTCAAATCAAAATTGGGTAAGGAATCTGATCATTTTAATTTTGGCAAACAGTATAAAATACATATCTTGGTTTCATTTTGTAAATTTAAGTATCTTCCTTGGAACTTTCTGAAGAAATCCCGTGAAAACTTTCATGGCAACAATTATATGACTATCTTAGAACATAATGGTCAAATACTTAATATAGGATTGAATGAAAATTAATAAATGGTGGGAATACTTTAATATTAGAAATTACTTGCAGATACATAATATTTTACACATTGATCTTTCCAGGATCTTTTGGAATGGAGTAATATCACTAGCAAAGATTTGAATGAAATTCCATACAGGTATGATCTAAAAAAGATGTTTTTCTTTAAAATAAGAGATAGTCCTCAAGCTATTATCAGAATTGAGACTACATTGTTTGGTCACAGCAATTGTTAACACACATCTGCTAAAGAATCACGATCCTGGCATTTCCAGTTCTGGGTGTTGTTAAGTGAACTTGCAAGTTGTCATGCAGATGGAATAAAAGCTGCTTGCCAGAAAGACTCCACTCATATGGGGCTGAATCCCTCTGAAAGGCAGTCCTTTTTCTCTCAAAAAGGGTTTAAAAGGCCATCCCCAAATTCAAATAGGATTTTGACATGGAGTGTTTATAGTATGGGGCATTTGCAGCCAATCCCTCTTGTTTCTGGAGACTAGCTGAAAATCCTGCTTGGATTTTGGGATGGACCTTTTTCAGCCAGTCCCCCAAACATTTGGCAGCAGTTTGCATCTTTCAACATCACTTGTTCCATTCATAGAAGACTTGTGAACCTATCATCTTCAAAATTAACAAGATTACAGTTAGATCTGAATTGTTATATTTGAAACCAAATTAAGTACAAAAATGTAATTTCTTAAAGCTATTCTTAATGCATTAAAATATTACTACATTCATTAAAGGAATTTTTTTCTTTGTCCCTTCAAATTAGTGTTGACTCTTGGTGATTACCTGGACTAAACCTGCAGTTTTCTGGTTTTTTGGGAAGTAGTTAGGCCTTACTTGCTTCTAGAGCTGAGAGAAAATGACTGGCCCAACTGGCTTTGTATCTATCTAAGTCCAGGACTAGAACTCACTGTCTTTTAAGTTCTAGCCTGTGCCTGAAATCACTATACCAAACTGGTTTCCATCATTGAAGGAATACTTGACAAATGAAAAAAAGAAAACATATATTTTTAAAAGTTTAAAAATAATTTAGTCCATATTTCTTGGTATTAATATTAACTAACATTTCTATTGAAAGGATGATGCAACTATCAAAAGAAATAAATTGTTTGCCAAACTGTTGTAAAGAAACACTACAGAGAGCTGTCAAAGCTGAAATGCAGCTTTTAAGACTTCGTTATCAGATGTTTTATCAGCACTGCTGGCAGTCTTGTAGACTTTTTATGAAAGAAAAGAAAAATATAAGCAGGTTTGTAAGAAATGATATTTAAAATAAATAGGTTCTATATAGAAGACACAAGATTCAGATATAAAAATAATACTCATTTTTTCAGAAAGGAGATGCAATATAGGATTACACCATTAATTCTGTAATTTTCTCAGGTTGTGGGTATGCTTGATATTTAAAAGTGTCCCATTGCCACAAAATAAACCTCTTACTGACTTTCACTTTGTTTTTCCCCCACATCAGCTATACAGCTTTCCCCCAATTTTGTTTCCTTCTCCATATCTTTGCAAGTTTTTTTTATCTTTAACCTATTGTTGGTGTTATTCCTTTAAATATACGTCTAGGTTCTAGAAGTAATGTGAGAAAATGAAAATGGTCATAGTCAGAAACCAGAGTTTTCTATGAGGTTATTTCAGTCATCCCTCGGTTTTTTTTCTTAGCATTCTATTCAGATGTGCTTTCCAGGACGCTAAGGCAGTTATCTAAAACAATACAGAAAGGATTGGATAATTCTTGAAGGGTACTCTCAGGATCCCTTTCACTCTTCTGTTCCAAGATTAAATATAGCTATTTCTCATCATCTCCTCATATAACATACTTTCCAGTTCTTTGAGTAATAATGTAGTTCTTTGAGTATTCAATGTAGTTCTTGGCTGCATCAACAGAGAGAGTATCACAGAGAGATAGTATCAAGATCACAAGAAGTGATAGTACTGTTGTATACTTCCCTAGTGAGGCCACATTTAGAATACTGTATCCAGTTGTGGTGACCACAATACAAAAAGATACTGTGACTTTAGAAAGAGTGCAAAGATCAATAAATATGACAAGGGTCTGGAGGCTGAACCATGATATATGGTTAAGGCAACTAGGTATGTCTAATCTAATGAAGACAAGGATTACAGGTGATGTACAAATGCCTTCTGATTGTTGAGTGAGCAATCACAGAGACAAGGGGGCAAATTTATTTTCCAATGTACCTCTGAGGATATGACAAGAAGAAATTGAGGTGCAGCCTGGAATTAAGATATGTCCTGACAATAATCTTAATCAATGAAACAGTTTGCCTCCAGGAGTTGGAAGTTTTCAAGAAAAGACTACACATCCACTTTTCAGAATGGTATAAGGTTTCCTGCTTTGGGCAGGAAGTCAAGACTAGAAGACCTCCAAGCTTTTCTTCCAGCCCTGAGTCTATGTTTCTATTTTTCAGCCTAAAGAAGACTTTTAAGCACTTCTTAAAAATCTCTGCTCAAAAGTAGATGCATTTCTTTAGATTGTCTTTCTGTTATTTGAAAATTATTTTATTTTATTTGTATCCTGCCTTTATTACTTTTACAAATTACTCAAATTGAACATATGCAATACATCTTTCTATTTTCTTCACAATAACAGCCCTCTGAGGTGGATTGGGCTAAAAGAGAGTGACTAAACCAAAATCATCTAGCTGACTTTCATGGCTAAGGCAGGACTTGAGCTTATGGTCTCTGAATTTCTAGTCGGGGTACCTTAACCAATAGGCCAAATTTTACTTCATATTGCCTCACATTCATGTTTTAATCAGTTACTATTCCAAGACCTTTTTCACAAACAGTACAGTCAAGCTAGGTATTCCAAATAGTCTTGGAAATTAAATTAATAAATAATAAAATAACTGAATGCTATCTAGTTCTGGAAATTAGAACTCAATCAGGAAATATGGAATAACGAGACAACACTTTCTGTAAAAAGTTACTGACCTTTGATATTGCAGGTATATATTATTTTGTAAGAATAATTATATATTTACATACTTAAATACATTTCACATAAATTTTAAAATATTTTATATACTTGAAAGAATTGATGCAATTTATGCCTGAAAGAAAAGATTTCTAATAAAAAATGTAATTTAAGGCAAAATTAATAAGAAAACTGGTTGGAAAATATTTTATCTACCTATGGAAATGCATTTATTTAATATTCTGTCTTAATTTTCAGTTCACCATTTGGAACCAGAAAATCGATGTCAGAAATGTTACTGTCACAAGATAATGAAATACCTTTACTGCACTTAGTGAGTTGGGGCTTGGGTTTTTTGCATACATATTTCATTACTTTGAGAGCAAATTCTAAAATACAACACATTTTTAGTATCCATACCTCAGAGCATATATGTATTATATAATATATATTTTTATATTTTGAACATAAATATAATAAACTTGACTAATATATACTAATTCATTTTTTTGATTCAAATTGTTCAGTTTCTAAAGTAATGTTCAAGGGATGAAATTTAATTAGCAAAAGTAATTCAAGTTTCTATTGTGATAATTCTGAGGAAAATTCTCAGAAAAAAATATGTAAGCCAAAGAACCATGGTATCATTGAAAACAGAATTCAACATAGACTTTTTAATAGATTGCATCTCAAAAGAATGAAAACAGTGATTCTCATCAGTGCCTTTCCAAGACGGAGGAGAAAGAAAACAGTCTTGAAGAGAAAAGTAAGTAACTTCTTTCTTTAAATTGTACTTGGAGCTAAACCAATTCTTAGTGCATGTCCTACAATGTAGATGTAATAAGTGCTCAAACATCAAGAACCAGCTAAAACATAGGTTTCTGCCATCTGGAGCAATTGTAATTTCAGGATACTCTTTACATGTATCCCTGTGCAAAGTATTTTATAGTATTACAGTAATCTATTTAGGTGGTGGTAGAGCACATGTAACTGTAACCAGGCCTTCTATGCAGGTTAGGAAACAGCCAAGATCAACAAAGCCCCTCTGACGACTGCCTACTCCTGTTGCTAAAGCAGGAGCCATGAGCCCAAATCCACAAATCATAAACCTGGTCTTGAATAGATAGTGTCTCTGTCTAGAATTTGAATGGTGCTGAAGGAGATTTTCATTGTACCAACTTGTGTTGCTTGGATGCAGTTTGAACCAGTTATACCTTCAGGCACCAACATATCAACAGCATTGCCTGCACAACCAAGGATAGCAATACTGTGGCTGTGTATCATCAACATATCCCAGTATGTTGGGATAGTTGCCCAGAATTGCTTCAATAGTGAAATGGGAGGCATATGAATATAATAAATTGTCATCCCTGAAGCAAACCTGGCTGGGATCATCTTTGAGCTTCAGGGTTGCCATTAGATTGGGGGGGAGGGAAATAGTTAACCAGGGTTGTTTTGTTTTGAAGTTAAAACAAAAAGGTTTTCCTGTGGGAACCAAGGCTATACCAAGAGGTGTTTAGCTGCACACTCTCTGTGCATGGATGTGTTGTTTGCCCCCGGCCGGGAGGTTGCTCTTGGCTGGGGGAGGAGGGCCTAGGACTGAGGCGGAAGGAGTGCAGCCAAATGCCCAACTTCTTTTGCAGTTGCATTGCTTGTTTCTTTTCAAATGGATGTGTTTTTTTACCCCCAGCCAGGAGGCTGCTCTTGGTTGGGAAGGAAGGCCTGGGGTGGCCAGGAGCCCCTGCCAGCTCATCATGGCCCAAGGCAAGGAGTGCAGCTCCAGGAGAACCCAGGCCGAGCGTGCCCACTGGCTGACCATCTTGCGCAGGCCCTGCTCCAGCAGGCCATGCCGGTCCTCCGCCCGGCTGGGATTACCACTCTCCTCCTCATGGGGGTTATTGTGCAGCTGCTTGAAGAGGCGGCTGCTGCAGTCAAAGAACTCGCCGGCTTGATTGTCCTGGAAGGCATCTGAAAGCAAAATGGAAAGACTCTCTGCGGCTGATAATAGAGTTTCAGGGCGATCCGAAGCTCTGTTATTGGCTGTAGATGCCTTCCACAAAGCCCTCTTCAGCCGATAACAGTTGCAGATGCCTTCTGGAACGCAACTGAATGCAAAATGGAGGTAGCGGTGATGCACGTGTGTCTTCTGTGGCTGCTTGCTGCCACCTGCATGCATCTTTTTGGCTGCAAAAGAAGCAGCCCCATGGACAGGCAAGGTGCATGGGGAGGAAATTGTGACACCCCTAAAAAAAGCCCTAGCTGATTTTTTTTGGGGGGGGGGGTCAAAAGAAAATAAGACCCAGGTGTATTTTGGGAGAAACATGGTAGTATCTCTATTGGACCATGTGACTGATGACTTGGGAAAAGGGGAAAAACTTTCTCTTTTAATTAGGTGAAAACCGTGGAAACTTTCAAAATCAGTTTTCACCAGTTGTGCCAATATGATGTATCCAATACATTTGTTCTTTGAGGAATCTACTTGCTTCAGAGTTCTGCTTTCTACTTGGAATGCTGACATTACATCAACTCTCCTAAAAGCTCTCTGATCCAACTGGAGCCTCTCTCTGGGGTCCTGAAACTTGGCTGCTCACCTGATCTACCTGAGGGAGCAGTAAAGACTCAGGGAAGATTGCAGACAGGGAGTGAAAAGGAGAGGAGGTTGCAGGAACTGATGCTGAAGAGCTTGCAGACCCCTACAGAAAGCCAGTGAGTGGTGGCAGTGGTGGAAATCACCTTTCAAGTAGCAACCGGCTAAAGGTCTGCACAGAATGGCCAACCACTGGAGATCTGTACCAAGCAGAGGAAGACTTCAGACATCGGAGCTTGTTCCAGGGGCTGATGAAAGACTTCTCCATGGCCGCAACAGGGAACTGATGGCCACCATTCCCCAGTGGAGGGCGAGGGGGCCTTTGGAGCTGGATGAATCCAGGGACTGGAGATACCAGATGGTGTTTGGCAGCCAAACCTTGGAAGGCCTTCTGGAGATGTTTGACAGGATGACCATTGAAAGTCTGGAATTAGCATGCCCGGTGGACTGAGCCAGCCAGTTGACCCTGATGTTCCCTCCTTGACGGGATCCAGACTCCTCCATGTCCACTTCAGCAGCCCAAGCAGCTAACCCTCCACTGGTCCTCTCAGCACAATCAAGCCCAAGACTGCAGCAAAGCCCGTTGATGCATCATAGAGGGGCAAGCCTGCCTGGTCACCTGCATCAGCAGCTGGGATGGCAGGTGACCCCCCGGTGGGTGTATTACCCCAGGCAGGGCTGGGTACAAGAGCAGTGGGCCCTAGCCGGGCTGCCACTGCAGCCCTTGGCTCCTGCTCCTCTACCTACCTGCCCAGCCACTCCACCATCGATTAAGGCCACCTGCCAAAGAGTATGTCAGGGAGTTTAGAAGAGTAACTGGGAAGATGTGACATTGGCCAGAATGCCTCCTGGTCTTCTTCTTTAAGGAAGGCTTAGACCCAGAGCTGCTTCACACATGTGTCTGCCAAGGTATCTCTGATCATATCCATGAGTGGTACTGAATGGCAGTGGCCATGGATCTCGAGCTCAATGGGCAAAAGAAATGCATATCCACAGAGAGAAAACCAAAGAGCCAGCCCGAAAAATGCCAACTCGGCCAGCAGGCCAGACCCCGTCAAGCTAAAGAGCTGCTGATGGGGACCTCAAGGCAGCCCATCAAATGCTTCCACTGCAGCCAGCAAGGCCACTGGGCTGCTGAATGCCTGGCTCCACCTCCTCAACCAAAGGGGAAAACCCTGGAATCAGCCAAGTCGAGGAAGCTGCCACGCAAGATGATGGAGAAAGGGAAGTTTGCCCACCAAGCCGTTGATGTGTCCCCTCCCCTAAATGGGGAAGAGGGAACTCCAGCTCAGGGAACCATGGCTGTTAGGGATCAGGATAAAAACCATGATCTCATGGACCATGAAGTCAATGGATTTTTGATAGGGGGAGCCTCTGCCACCCTCCTTACTGAGCCTTTAAGGTTAGAAATGGGACATCACTGGGAACTTTCCCACTTTTATAGTGGTGGTGAAAATGACTGAAGCAGTGATCCTCAGCTTGGCATAGTTGGACAAATGTACCCCTACTATTTGGTGGGAAGGGGGGGGACCAAAACCTAAGGCTGGGAATAGGTTGTCTCCCCCTTGTAGCTCTGCCAGGTGTATGTGTGAATCTGTCCAACAGCCAAACAACACTAGGTGAGGCAAGGGAGCCAAAGCCACATCCAAGCAGCACCTAGGAGCTCCTCAAATGCCAAAAGAATACCGGGACCTGGCAGGGGTATTTAGCAAAAAGTATTACCCTGCCCCCTCACTACCATACAGAATGTGCTATAGAATTCATGTCTGAAGCGAAACTACCCAAGCCAAAAATGTACTCCAGGACCCAAAGAGAAATGAAAGACCTACGGGAGTACATTGACACCAACCTAGCCAGGGGATTCATACAACCAGCAAAAGCCAGGATGGTTGCACCAGTCCTCTTTAAAGAGAAAAAATATGGGTTGGTGGGGCTATACATTGATTTTAGAGAGATAAATGCCATTTCCATGGAAAATATGTACTCACTTTCTCTCATGGAGGACCTGCTGACCCACTTGACAAAGGGCAAAGTGTTTAATAAATTAGACCTGCAGGAGGCATACTACTGTGTATGAATTAAGGCAGAGGATGAATAGAAAATGGCATTCAACTGCCCTTTAGGAAGTTTCTAATTTAAAGTAATGCCATTTGGCTTCCAAGGAGCCCCCACTCTGTTCATGCAGCTAATTAAAAGGTGCTACATGAGCATCTATACCAGTGATGGTGAACCTTTTAGTTACTGAGTGCTGAAAAGTAGGTGCTTTGCAGGTGCCATCCACACTTGCATGCAGCTCCTCCACGTGCACTGCACATGCATGCAGCTTTTGCACATGCAATGCATGTGTGCTGTGTGCAGGTACTCATGCATATATGAGCAATTGCGTGTGCATGCACAGGAAAGTACCAAAGACCAGCTGGATTTCCTGCTGCAATCGTGCGCATGCACAGTGGATGTCCGAAGACGAGCTGGGTCTCTGCAATCGTGCATGAGTACATGAGCAAGTGCATGTACATTTTCAGCTGGAAGTAAGTTGGCCGACAGCTTGTGTACCCAGCAAGATGGCTCTGCGTGCCACCTGGATCTATACAAAGGAGTCCTCATTTATTTGGATGATATACTCATGTTTACTAGGACCCTAGAGGAACATATTAAACTAGTACACGAAGTGCTTAAGAAACTCCTTGCAGCCAAGCTCTACGCCAAACTCTCCAAATGCAAATTCCACAAATCCAGCCTAGACTACCTAGGCCAGTAGTGATGATTCTATGGCACACATGCCAAAAGTGGCATACAGAGCCCTCTCTGTGGGCACACGCACAGTTGCCCCAGCTCATCTCCACTGTTTCTCCATGGTTTTTCTCAGCATCAATGACAAAACAAAAGAGCTGCTGGTGTTAGGATGCTCCGCCTCCCCCCAGCCAGCTGTTGTTTGGGTTTCCGGCGTGCATGCACACCGCCCAGCTGGTTTCCAGTGCACGCACAGGCCAGCTGATATTCGAGTTTCTGGCATTGCATGTGCATGCCTTCCAGTTTGGCCACTCAGTCCCAAAAAGGTTCACTGTCACTGATCTAGGCTGTTGAGTGTCCAGTGAAGCTGCAGAAATGGACCTGGAGAAAGTCAAAGCCATCTTAGACTGGCAGTCTCCTTCCACCTGCAAACAATTGCCCATCCCCAATTACAGAACTACTTAAGATCGGAGGAGAGAGAATAAAACTAGGCCAGGTTTTAAAATGGACTCTGAAATGTCAGAAGGCATTCAAGAGGCTCAAGAGACTATTTGCCAAAGAGCCAATCCTGAAGCACCCAAACCTAGATGTAGTGGTGGTTGCAATCCTACTCCAAAAGAATGCAGATGGCACCCTGAAACTCTGCACCTACATCTCCAGAAAGTAATCGGAGACTGAAAGGAGATGGGCAGTTTGGGAGAAAGAGGCATATGCTGTCCAATGGGCTCTGCTGATCTGGTGCCAATTTCTTGAAGGCAGACCGGTGCCATTCAAAGTATGGACAGATCACAAAATGGAGGTGCTTAGGACCCCTGGAAAACTCTTCCCAAAGCAAGTCCGATGGGCGCAATACTTCAACTGATTAAATTTTACACTGAATTACATCCTTGGGGGGAACCTTCTAGCCAACACCTTATCGCAAAAGCCACAACAGCAACAAGAGGACATGATCTATGCCATGCTTCCCCCCTCCCAACCAGCCATGCAAGCCACTACCAGAGATCAAGTGCAGCAGCAGAAAGACAGGGATGGAGAGGGTTTGCCTCAGAAACTAAAAAATGAACTGACCCATGGTACAGGAACAACAAAGAGCTGCTAACTCTCAGAGACAGACTATCCCAGAAGGGCCCTAAGATGTACATCCCTAACAACTTGTGCCTCTAGGTACTCCAAAAGAGCCACAATTCCAGGCAAGCAGGGCACTTTCGCTATTTCAAGATCTTGCACCTCAGGACTATGTCAAGAGCTGTGCCACCTGTGCAGCTATGAAGAAAAGACCAGCCCCAGGCTTGACCCAACAGGTGGCAGTCCCATCCTGGCTGTGGGAAATGATTGCCATGGATTTTATAGTAGAGCTCCCTGACAGCAGCAGAAATACAGTAATTTGGACCATGATAGATCTGTTCTTAAAACAAGCCCATTTCGTAGCCTACTGAGGGATCCTCTCACCCCATAAACTGGGTAAACTATTCATAAAGCACATCTATAGGCTGCATGGCATTCCTTGCAGAATCATCTCAGACAGGGGGCTCCAGTTCCAGAGGTGAAATTGAACTAGTTCTAGCCTATTCACTAGAACCAGTAGTAAATTTTCTAAACAGTTCGGAGAACCGGTTGTTAGAAGAAATCTCCTTTTTTTCCACTTTACAGGATTAATCCACCCAGCCACATTCACCAAGCCATGCCCACAGAACCAGTAATAAAAAAAATTTGAATTCCACCGCTGTCCAGTTCATGGCTAAGTTCTGAAGGGAGTTTATCAAGTCAATTGGGTCCTCACAGGGGCTTAGTTCTGCGTTTCATCCAAGCAATAATGGGGCTGCAGAATGTGCGAATGCCATGTTTGAACAATATTTAAGATGCTATGAGAACTACCAACAGACCAATTGGGCAGAATTGCTGCATTTTCCGAAATGGCATATAATAATGTGGTGCACAGCATAGGTCACCAGTGGCATGGAATTTGTCCCCATGCCTGAGCTCCCTAGTCCTTCTCCATCTCCTTAAATGAATGGATGGAATTCCTGAAAAAGTCTGGGAGAAATGAAGTGGGCCCTTCAAGAAGCAAAGACCCATAAAATGCAAGCTGACATGCCTCCCAAAAGCCTTTCCAAATAGGAAACAAGGTTTACCTCTCTACAAAGTACTTTAGGTTAAAACTCCTCTGCAAAAAGTTAGGACCAAAGTTCATAGGGCCCTTCCCAATACTGAAAATGATTAACCCTGTTACAGTGCAGCTTAAAGTCCATTGCTTGCTAGGGAAAGTACAGCCAGTTTTTCACAGCAGCTTGTTAAAGCCGGCAGTAGGCTTCCAACTGAGGCCAGTAGACTGGCCAGCTCCAAAACTGATCGTAGTGCAAGGAGAAATGCATTACGAAGTAAAAAGAATCTTTGATTTTTGTACAAGAGGGGGTTGGAAAAGATACCTGCTCTCTGAAGCTACATGGGTTCAGAGCTGGGATGTAAAAGCGGACAGGTTGGTCAAGCAATTCCATGAGAAATACCTTCACAAACCAAAGAGGCCTTGGGAGGTGGGAGGAGAGGTGGTGGATTGAATGTTAATTGACCTCCATTTGGTTTTCTCTTCCAGGAGCTTCTTGTGAATTAAGGGGGAAGCTCCGACTGTCAGCCTTGAAATGAACCCGGCTGGGACCATCTTTGAGGCTTCAGGGTTGCCACTAGATGGGTTAACCAGGGTTTTGCAGTTGAAACAGAAGGTTTTCCTGTGGGAACCAAGGTCTTTGCAATAGGTGGCTGGGAGAGGAGGAATGAAATAACCAAGCAACTGGCCAGCACCTCTGTTGGACTGTGACTGATGACTTGGGGAAAAGGGGAAAACTTTCTCTTTTACTTAGGTGAAAACTGTGGGAACTTTCAGAGTCAGTTTTCACTAGTGGCAATATCCAATAAATATGTTCTTTGAGGAATCTACCTGCCTTTATTTTAATTTTAATTAATTAATAAAATTAATTTTATTTAATTTACGCCTCAAGATGGCACCGGCAAAACAGGCTGCCTTCGAGACCGCTCTGATCCTATCTTGCTTTTGGCCAAATTAACAGCTTTCTGGCCAAATCAAAAGGATTGGATTTAAATTCAAACTCAACCTAAACTCAAATTAATTAATCTGGACAACCTGGAGCAGCTCCGGTCCCGAAGCCGAGCTGGCTGGATCGGGAGAAAGAGCAGTAGACGAAAGTGCACAAAGAAACCATCAAACAAACAAAGAGCACAAAGGAACAAAGAAGCACAAAGAAAGAGGAAAGAGCACAAAGAAGCCCAGGAGCAGAGGAGAATGGTGAACGGAGGAGAACGAACGCTGGGCACAGAAAACAGGAAACAACCAATGGGCCCTACCAGGTCTGGCTGGAGGAACGGAGCGCAGAGGCAAGGTTTTATTACAAGCCACCATCCGCCAGAGCAGAAGCACCTAGACCGGCCCAAACAGCCAGGACTGCCAGAGTAGCAACGCCAAGAGAAGCCTTGGGAAACCAGGCCATTGGCAGCAGCACCAGGAGGCAGCCCCAGCTACCCAGGCCGACAGAGGCAGCTAGGAGCAGACCCACAGCAAAGACTGCTGTGTGTGAGTAGCCGTGGGGACATCAGACATCCCACCCCCCTTGCTCTTCCAGGACTTAATTTGTAAAATCAACTGAAAATTCAATTTGAATTTTTTTTTTCAATTTAAAAATTCTTGACATTTGGAAAATCTGTAAAACAGTTTAAAAGTGTAAAATTACTAAATCTAATTTGTGGATTTCTTCTTTAATGTAAAGTGGTTATACAAAGCATTTTACTGCATATTGTACCATGTATGTGACAAATAAAATCTGAATCTTGGAGTTCTGCTTTCTGTGGGTGCCAGCATACTTGGAACACTGACATAAATAAAACAAATATATTATCACAGATCCACGTGTTCAGTCCTTCATTCAGTGCAGTGGCCAGGAAGGGCAGATACCCAGTGAGAAAGTTGGACTACTTAATTCCTTCTTTGCCGCTGCATACATGCAAAGAGAAAAAAATAGCCTGACCTACTGAAAGCAGCACAGTGGGAAACAGGAATGTAGGTCAAAATAGAAAGGAAAATGGTAAAAAAAAAAAAAAAAAAAAGGTAACCTATCCATTCTACATGAGTTCAAATCATCAAGATCAGATGGTTTACATTCAGGTTCTGAAGGACCTGGCAGATGTGATCTCAGAAGCACAGAGCAAAATCTTTCACAGTTCCTGGAATATGGGAACCTGCTAGTTGACTGAAAAAGAGCTGCTATGGTTCCTGTGTACAAAAAAGGAGATCTGGGAGTCTACAGACCAATTAGCTCAACATTAATATTTACAGAAATCCTGGAAAAGATAAGCAGGTTTGAGAACATCTAGAAATGAACAAAGAGATTAACAGAAAGAAGCACAGGTTTGCTAAAAACAGACTAGGCCAGATGAACCTTATTATACTATTATCCATAGCACTTCTCTGATAGACTAATTTAGTCAATTTATCAAAGGAGGCAATAACAGAATAATGGAAGTGACCTTGGAGATCTTCTAGTTCAACCAGGAGACCCTATACTATTGAGATCTTCTAGCTCAAGCAGGAGACCCTATACTATTTCAGACAAACGGCTGTTCAATCTCCTTTTAAAAATCTCCGGTTTTAATATTGCCTTCCCAGCTTTGCATCATCTGCAAATCTGATGAACATTCTTTCAAACCCATCATCTAGGTTATTTATGAAGGTATTGAAGAGCACTGGGACCAAGGAGAACCTTAAAGAATACCTCCATCCTTCCCTCCACATATTGAAGGCCACATTCTGAGTCAAATTCCTTACTAAAATTTATATCCACAGCATTTCTTTGATCCTAGTCATTTTATCAAAGAAGCAATAAAGTTTGCTTTGCGTGGCCTATTCTTAACAAACCCATGCTTGCTTCTGTTGATCATTTGATTGATCATTTATACAGTAGATGCTCACAAATCTGCCACTTGATTATGTTTTACAAAATTTTCCCAGGTATCGGTGTCAAGCTGATTGGTCTGTAGTTTGCTGGATCCATCCCCCTCCCTTTTTAAAAAAAAGATTGGAAGCACATCAGCTCTTTTCCAGTCCTCTGGCAGTTCCTCTGTGCTACAAGAGTTCTCAAAGATTTCATTCAGTAGTTCCGAGATCACATCTGCCACTCCTTCAGTACCTTGGGGTGCAGTCCAGTCCAGGATACTTGAACTCATTGAGATAAGCTAGGTGTTCTCTTATCAATTCCTCACCTATTCAGTTAGGATCAACACCCAAAAATAGGTTGCATGGGAGCAATAAGAATTATGACAGACTTCTTTGTAACTTATACTGATATGCTTTGCAACCTCAATTGTTTTTTTTTATTATTGTAAGGTTCTTTAAATGCACAAGAAATCAGTGAAGAGTGGTTTGATGCTACAGGGAATGCAACAACATCTGAGTCATCGGGTTTGTGTGTCAACCCTCTAGAGAGGTCTCCAACAGGTCAGTACTGAATTTGCAATTGGTTTGGAATAATGCATATTGTGCTGCAACTTTTGATTACCTTTTTCCTGGAAGTATAGGAAAGCTCTTTTTTGTTGTCTTTTGGGCAGTCTTGTGCATAGATTTGTCCCTGTAGAAAGTATTTTTAGAGATTTTATTGGAGAGTTAATGCCTATCTCTTCCCTCAAGGGAAAAAGTGTGTATTAATGTATACATTGGGGAATATTGTATTCTACGAGAGAAACTAAAAAGGAAAGTAAAAAATAAGTACAAAATAATCTATCCATTTTTGTTTTTGTTTTTTAATTTATTAGCTGACTGCACCATTCTCAATTTATATTTCTTTAGGTGTCAGAACTGCCATCATATGCTAAGCTTTGTGTTTGTTAGCCGCCAGTTAGCAATGGACATGGGAGGAGAGAGCTGGATGGAGGGGGGGAAGTAACTATTCATTGTGCCTTCCAGAAACACCATCTCAAGGTCAAAGCTATGGGAATGGAATGCAATGGCTAACCAGCCAGCGTGCTGATGAGGAAACAGTTACCAAAATAATCTATTCAATTATAATTGGACAATAAGGGACTATCAAGGGGCAGGAACTGAAAAGGAACTGGACAGGGAAAGTTAACTGGGAAAATTTGGCATGTGAATCTTTATTTATGGCTTTACTATACAAACAGCTTATAAGAAAATAAGAAAATAAAGAAGAAAACTAATACACCCAAATTGGACAAATAGAAAACAAGCATCTTTCATTAAAAATGACCCTATCTATGAACTAGAGCGGAAGACCAATGGAAACGTCATTTTTAGAAGAAAACCAAGAGCAAAGCCTTGGCTCTACCCTAGCCCACTCCAATTAAGCCCTTCTAAAACTGAACAATCACTTTCATAGCATCCCCATTGGAGAAAATATGTAGACATCTATAAAAGAGTAGTCATCTACTTTAAAAAAGAGGCAAACCCCAGTATTCCTGTGACAGGAAGAAATGTATCCCAGACTTTCCTAGGGTAAAAACAAAGATGAGTATTGGTGATATAAGATTCAATTCTTAGGGGAACGGAAACTGGTCTGCAGACCAGATAATCTAACTATAGGTAGACAAGTTATCTCCTGGAGCAAAAAATCAAACACCAGATAATCTATTATAGCAGTGGTGACGAATCTATGGCACATGTGCCAAAGGTGGCATTCAGAGCCCTCTCTGTGGGCACATGCGCTGTCGCCCCAGCCCAACTCCATGTGCAAAACGGCATTCTGCCTTTGTCATTGTACATTTGCTGTTGCTGTCTCCATGGCCTGCCTGCTGCTTTTGAAGTGCCTTGCTCACCACAATGAAATTTAACATGCTTCACAATGGGGAGGGGAGCAAGGTCTCCTACTCCTGGAGCTCATGATGACATGGAGTTACAATATGACCCTGCATTGTCTTGGCTTGCTCTCGCCTTCTGGACATCAATTACTTTTCCTGCAGAGCTGCCAGTATTGGGATGCCTTCCCTTCCCACCAGCCAGCTGGTCTTTGACATGCTGTTCCTGGGGTTGTCAGCCTCCGGATGTCAGATTCCACCACCCAGGACCAGTTTAGGGGTTCCTTTCCCCTCCCAGAGGGGAGAGAGGGAAAGAGACAAAGAGAAGGGGGAAGATAGAAGAAGGGAAAGAGGGAAAGACAGGTTTATTACAAAAGTTTTTCTTTTTTATTATTGATAAATGTAATATTTCAAAAGAAAAAAATGAAGGGACATAAAATGCATTTATCAGGGTTTTTTTTAGAACAATTAGCTAAACTCTGCCTTGTTTATCATTATTTTAGGTAGTAAAACCTCAGTATTCACGTTAAATTGCCATGTTGGCACTTTGAGATAAATAAGTGGGTTTTGGGTTGTAGTTTGGGCACTCGGTCTCTCAAAGGTTCGCCATCACTGCTTTAGGATCTTTAGGACCTAATCTCAAGTATATACCTCAAGACAACCTAGGAAGGACGAATATCTCAGATATAAAGTAAAAGATATAAGAACCATACCTACGGTCAGCCATAAAGGACTCAGACACCTAAACACAAAATCTCAAAAGTTTGGGCAACAAACAAGGCGTCATGAGGGCAAGTATAATATAGTTGCCATAACTAAAACTTGATGGGATGAAACTCATGACTGGAATGTACTGGTGGAAGGATACAAACTATTCAAAAGAAACAGACTTAATAAAAAAGGAGGTGGATTTACATTATATGTAAGAGATCACTATATTTCTACAGAAATGCACAAAACCAAGAATGAAAGCTGCCTAGAATGCATATGGGTCAATATAAAAGGGAAAAAAATAACAGCAATACTACAGGCTACCCAACCAAGCAGAAGAAATATATGAACTTTCTGATAACCAGTTAACAAATGTATGTAGGAAGCACAGTACAGTAATAATAATGCTCTCTACATGGGGATCCCCTTGAAGAGCATCTGGAGGCTGCAGTTGGTCCAGAATGCGGCCATGCGAGTAATTATGGGAGCTCCTAGGAGCTCCCACGTTACACCTTTCCTGCGTGAGCTGCACTGGCTTCCTGTGGCCTTCCTGGTGCAATTCAAGGTGTTGGTGCTTACCTTTAAAGTGCTCCATGGCTTGGGACCCAGGTACTTACGGGACCGCCTGT
>JAEANM010005931.1:0-19067 GCA_017656035.1 Myanophis thanlyinensis
AAGAAGAAGAAGAAGAAGTCAATAATGTGACACATTTTTAAACGTTCAGTTGACTGAGTTTCATGTTCAATAAAGTAGTAGTAGTAGGAGTAGTAGTAGTAGTAGTAAGTAGTAGTACCACCCTGTCCTATTGGAGCTTTCTCTCAAGTCAACATGTAGGGCAGAATTGTACTGTTACTTCAAGATGAGTTCCTGAACCCCAGTAAAATTTACTTCAAGTAATAATGCAGAAGTTTTCATCCTTCTGATAATAAGCAGTCTAGTGGCAGGTGGCTTTTACCAAAGCTGCAAGTTTCCAGACCCCTCACAGCAGCCCAAAGAAAAGTTATTGGTTTTGTCCCTATAAATTGTCTCTATACTGGAACCTAATTTAAAGCCCTCACTGGAATTCTTCTCATGTAACCTTAACTTTCTCTCTAATAAATACAATATTACAAATAAAAGAGCTCTAATGTGTGGAGGGGGGACAGAGATGAATGGATATTTTCCTCAAAATTAACTTAGAGCTACTCTCATTATTGGTTTGAAAAGATTGATCAGTTGTGTATTTAAAACATTGCTGATGATCCTGCTGGAAGTCACAACCTGTTCATGGACATTCCCTGCGTCATTCCTCATATGTGGTGCAGTGGTTAAGGGGCTTGACTAGAACAAGGAAGCCATAGAAATTCAGAATGAGATGTGCCAGCCACTTCCTCTCAACTAAGCTTACCTTACAGCTTAGGCAAAAAATGAGCACTGAGTACATGACCTTTAACTCCTAAAAATGACAATGAACTGTTTAGTGCATAGCTGGGGAATTCTGGGAATTGAAGTCTACAGGTCTTAAAGTTGCCACGGTTGGACACCCCTGATTTACTATAGCTGGAGGTTGAAGTAAAAGCAGAAGATTAACCTAAACAAAGGCTAGCAAGAAGGTTAGAAGAAACTCAACAAATTATCTGCTCACATGGATTTTGACAATAATGGCATATATACATGCATACATACGCACGTGCACCCCAGATTAGCTTCCTAGCTGTTCTGCCTTAGCCTTAGGCAGCTATTATTTCAACTAGTACATTCTTCAGCAGAGTTTGTCCAGAGCTTCAGACCCAGAATCAAAACTAAATTGGATGCAAATAGCAGGGTTTGAACTGAGATCATTTGCATATCTAACCCTGAGGAGCTAATGGTGCTTCCCTGTTTCTTCTATCTGAAGGATGCAGTGCTACAAAGAAGCATGCCTCTTTTAATTTAGTTCACTCCCTACTGTCCATCACTCAGCAACTATAACTGTCACTATCCCAATTCCCTCTAAATTTACGTTCCAGATGCTTTGTGGCCCCAAAACATGCTACAATGATCAACCACTTGTGTGTGGTGAGAAAGAGACAGAATCAATATCAGCCTCCATCAGCATTACTGAGTGTGGTTGACAAAAACTCAGTACTTCCTACTTCAATTCACTTGGTTGACTGGGGAAATACACCTCCCTATAATAATCTGCAGCCAATTTACCAGCAGAGAACTCAAAATTATGTCAGTCAAAGAAGTCCTAGAGATCATGCCAAGAACAGAGCTCAAAGGAAAAGCATGGTATCTTCATTTGATTTCAAAACAACCACAGTTCTCAACTGGAAGGGCAACATCTTGATCTTAACCCAGTCTTAAGGCAGTGTCTGGCTTCCATAGTAGATAAAACAGCACTGATGTTTTATGCCCTTAGAAATGTTTTAAATACTGTATTGATGCAATCCAAGCGTTTGTAGACTGCATACAATGGCACTATAAAATATGTAAACCTACAGTATTAAAAGTAATACAAGTTGTGTTGTTATTTTTGTGGTAAGGAGCTCATTCAACTGCCTCTCTAGAAGGTTGTCAGACTGGACATTTAGAGCATGTATTCATCTCCAGTTTTCACTTGCATTCCATTGCTGATGTATCAAGAACTGTTTGTGTCCAACACAGATATAAATTTGAAGGGGAACTTCCAAATAAGCAAATATTTTGGGATTACAAATAATGGCAGGAGAGGCTGGCTCTCTCTTTCCACCAGGGGTGAAAAGGCATGCTGATGTCTCCCCAATCTCATCATTGATTGTTCCCACAATAGGTCATCTGATTTTATCCCCAAGTTAAAGCATTGCAAATTTTAAAGCTGTACAACTTTCTGTAGGAAACTTAGTGAAAGAAGGGAAAGATTTGAAAATTGACATCTCTAATAATGACCTTAAATGGTGGCAATCATGCGCCAAGGATGACATAAGGCAGTGTGTTGTGAGACAAGGGGGAAACTTACTATTAGGTTTTGATTATGCAGAGGTTAAGGTGGGACCAGGCCATAAACTAACTTCAAGGCTGGATCCCAACAACAGCCTAATCCTGTATTATGGCTTAGTTTAATATATGAACTTTGCAAGAAAGGTCACATGACATTAGCATCAATCTCAGAAAACTGGTATTTTGAAGTAAACTAATGTGACAGTTTTTTCCCCCAGATGGGATAAAATAGGACTCCAGTGGCCATACAGATTATGAAACTTGTAGCTCAACACATGTGGACACCACCTGTTTAGAAAAGAGAAATTGTATGTATTTTTATGAGTTTAGGAGACACATGTCAGAATGGAAGGAGGACATTGTAGTTTGGCTTTTAATGTATTTCCCTTATCCACCTGTACCTGGAACACCTGTGGAGAATGCATTGCTTCCTACTAATTCTTCTATCCTACAATACTTGTACTTGAAACCTACCATTACAGCCCTATACATATTGCCCAGCAATAACATCCAATTAACTAGAAGTCTCTGTTCCTGAGTTAGAAATTTCAGGAGCACCTTATAAATAAGTGATTGGAGGTCAGCACTTTAATTTCCATTTCATGTGGATTGTCTGGATATTCCTAATCTAAAGTCCTGGTATTGACATTGTTGCTGTCATTGGTGGTAATACGCATGAGCAATTAACAATTGGTCCTCTAATAGTAACCCAGTAAATAGCTATGTAACCAAGCCATTCCCATGCAGTCTTTAGCACAATTCTTTAGCATTCATTCCCTACTGAAAATAACAACCCAACCCTTTCATGTTTATTCAGAAAGTTTATCCTACTGTGGCCCAATGGAGCTTCCTACCAGGGAAGGGTGCATAGGAATGCAGCCTCAGCTCAAGTAGGCGGAACTGAACTGAAATTACATTCTTCCCCTGATACCCATATTTCCATCTTCCCCCCTCTCTGTGTTGACTTTTTTTTTTATTGAAAACTCCTCTGGGCCGAGATGTCATGTTGTAATTCTGTAAACACAAGAAGAATGTACATACACACAGCTGTGGTGTATAAAACGGCAATGTCAACAACTTACTAGCGGTTGTGATTCTAGTAGTCACATAAGAATGGGTGATTCAATAGTCAAAATGTATTTCCTCAGCTACAATCCAACATTATAAATCTGAATGAAAGTCCTTAGTTAACATTACAGTTGTCATATTATCTTTAAAAGGCTCCATCTGCATTCAAGAATTATGAACCCATTAGACTGGATTGAAGATGCAGCTCTACAGCTACTTAGATGGAAGGAAACCCCACTGATCACAATGGGTTTTATTTCTGAATAGACATGCATATTGTGGGATTCAAGAGGATTGATCATGTTAGCTTGGGGCTGCAAATACATTGATTTATTTATTATTAAACAAATGTATATAGCTGCCCAATTCACACACAGTGACTCTGGGATGCATACATTTAAAAAACTCACAATTAAAATTTCACAATTTAAACCCCCAATCTAACCTCCAAATTTTCTAATGGCACCTTCAAATATCAACTATAATCCACTAAAGTTTCTCTCATAATACATTGGTCTACCACAAGATTTTGATTAGGCTCACAAATTGTCCTAAATCATGATTTATTCACCTTACCTATGGATTATAATTGAATTTTCCCAACACAGTAAACTATAAAAGATAGTTTAAACCACAACTATCAAAATTTGCACACAGGCTAAATCAAAATCAAGCAAGTCACCTTTTGGTTTAGTCTGATGTGCAAACCCAGTCTTTGTTCTGGATAGGAAAATGCTAGGAGGAAGTGACTGATTTCAAGTTTCGTACAGAATGGCTTAAGTGCCTTTTATGCATTGATCAATGCAAAAAAAATTCAGCCCACTGAACTTGGAAGTGACACTGAAACAGTAATGGAATTTATTTCTAAGCATGTTGGTTTATTACACTTACTTTGGGAAGCCTACCATATCTTCCAGGAAACTTTCAAACGTTTAGGAAAAATTATTTATTTCAATTTCAATTTATATAGCCACCCATCTTACAAGCGACTCTGAACAGCTTATAGCAGGTAACATCAATACAAAACACACCATAAAACACAATACAGGCAGCAGCTCAGAAGGTCAAATGAACTACTAATGCATGTAAAGGTTTGTTGGGGTTGAAGTAATAAAGGAAAGAGATTCTACTAATAGAAACGCATATAACTTTCACAATCTTATTGTGAAGTTTATAATATCTCTCCCTGCATATACCACAGTTTTTCTCCTTCTGTTATTTTGGAGTCCCATTTAATGCCTCTTATTCTCGGCACATCAGTTTACACAGAAGATCCATTGAAACCAATCGTGCTATAATAAATGCTGTTGTTAGTTTAGCAAAAGTTATTGAACTCAGATTTATATCTTGTGCCTGTCCAAGTTTTCATCATGTGATGCACAAGAGAAGTGCTGTTTATGATTCACATAATTCAAAAAAGGTAGTTGACCTGAAAGATAATGTGGTTTAGAAATTCCTCCCTCCCATTTGTCCTTTACCCAGACTTTTAATATACCCAGACTTTTCTTCCTGCCTTGTGTCCACCATCTCCCTAAGCTCAGCAACTTTAAGCAAGACAGATTTAAATTGTTTGCAGTCATAGGTGTTAGCCTCTCCACCCTTTATTGTCCAAGATCAGCTTCAAATCTGTTAGGTTTCTTATCTGCTATTTTGGGGGGAGATCAGGTAACTTGAATCTGACTCATTAGAGAAAGGTTAGGGAATTGATGACAGTAGCATTTTATGCCAGTATAGTTTTCTGCCAGCTCAAGTGGGGGCTAACATTTAGCCTTGGGGAAAAAGGGTCTTACACTGGTAAATGGCTTGTCTCCTGATCATGCAGGTTAGTTGAAAAAAAATTCTTATTAATTTGAGGATTATTTGCACTATTATGTGAGTTGCATTCCTATTATAAGCACTTGGATCCTATCTTTCCTGTGAAAATACAAAGTGGTTTAGAGTTTCTATCTACAAGGGCAAGGAATAAGAAGGGTTGGATTGATGAATATTAACTGGCCCAAGGTCACCAAGTGAATTTAGACATTTGGGGCGGGTTTTCCCAAAAGAATTTTTTCTTGCTCTAGTGTAATCCAACATTTGAACCACTGAGCATAGTATTTTCTTCCAGGATGCTAACCTGAATATACCTGTGCTATAATTCAAAGTTACTTGCAAAGAAACCCTTTTTATCTAACCAAAATTTGAATTTGGGAAATAAACTGCTTTATTTTTAATTGTTGTGATATTATTCTTTGGGAAAGGCGGACACAAAAACTGAAGTAATCCGTGTCCAGGCTGGGAAAAGGGAGTAAGGCTGCAAGAACAATATTGTATTATTCACACAATAATAATCTGCATAACTTTAAGAAGGTGTACTTTTAATAAACCATGTTCAGGACCCTGTCTCCAATCACATCCCAATGACACAGAGGGAACCCCAAAGATAGTGGGGCGAGCAGGTTGGTTTAAACCTTGTATCCTTTAGGCTGGAGTGAAGTACTGAGCTCAGCGAACCTTCCTCCAGTCTAAAGAGTCGCAAATTGTTACCTATTTTGCTATTTTGATGGGATCTTGCGAAAGGTATCTCCGATCCTAACAACTCATTTTGCCAAATGGTTCGCTGAAACGACTTCGCTAGTTTTTCTCAGAAAGCTTCCGACGGGCGTCGGAGCCACGAAGAGAAAAAGCTTGGGAATTGTCTGATCCGAACTTTAAGCCAACTGAGTTCAAGTCTAAACGCGGCTGCTCCTCGTTGGCGAACTGAGGCTAAAGTTGGGGAAGGAGCGAGACCCAGGCTTCTTTTGAAGCTGAAGCCAAAATGGCAAGAAAAAATAGATGGGCAGGAAGAAGTTCCGGCTTGGCAAGACCACATAGAAACTTTTTTTTTCCTTTCTTTTTTTCTTTTTTCTTTTTAACCGGGTGATTTCCTTTATGCTGTTCCGTATATACAACGCGGGGAGGAGGGAGAAACCACGTAAGGGTCCAGGTTAAGGGATCAGCGAAGCCGGATTAAAGAGGGGCGGCGGCGGCGGCATTAAAGAAACGGTGCCGGCGGGTTTTTTCCTACTGCTTAGCCCGCACTGCGCTCCCCGGGGTGGAAAAAAAAACAACCCCACAAATACTTCAGACGGGCCGTTTCTTTCCTTGCACTTTCCTGAAAGGGCAACCAAGATTCCAAGAAAACGAGAGAGGCTGCGAATTATGCCTTTTCCCGCGATCAGCCCCGACAATCACTTTCCTGGGAGAGAGAAACGCCTCTCCGCAAATGGAGATCTCCCCGAGATCCTTTAGCCAAACTTTCTTCCCTTCCCTTCTCTCTTAATTATAGCCACCAAAGCCTTCGCGCTTGGGGTGCTGGGGACGGCCCTAGACCAAATCTGCACTCGCAGACCCATGGACTCCCTCATCCCCCCCCCCCCCTCAGAAGGAGCGCGGACTCAAGACAAGAAAGAAGTTGAGCGTTTTGAGGGTGGAGGGAGAAGTGCATTGATTTTATTTCCACGCATTTCTTTTAGCCCGGCCGCTCCAGGCAGCGCGAGAAAAGTAGCAGCCACGTTAGCCGCGAGGAGGCTGAGTGAGGATGTGACCAAGAAGCGAGCTACTTCAGAAGAGGACAACTCAGAGCCTTCCCCTTTCAAGGGCTTCATTGGCTTCACTCCTAATTTAGTTCCACCGCAAAGTACCCTGCTGCAAGGTCTTCCCGAAAGCTGCAGCGCTTCCAAGGGAAAGCTGCCAGCTTGGTCCATGAGCTCAGTGTGATTTATTTCCGAGTAAATATGGACACGCGGAATTGCCAAGGGTCATAGGGAGGCGGGCGGGGCAATCCCGCTCAGGAGATTTAAACGGGGGAGGAAGAAAAAAAAAAAAGATTCATTCAAAGATTTAAGAATTCCCTCTCCTCGTGGCTTCGGTCTCATCGTGGGTAGTTTTGATTGAAAAGCAGCCTTTTGCCAGGGCGTCTTGGGAACAAGGGCTAACACTCGGATCTGCCAAGGATTTCGGTAGCTGAAGGAAACACATTTAATTGTTCCCTCCCATTGAAATCAAACACACACACACACACACCAAGCATATTTTCCTGGAAACAGGACCGCTGAGTTTTTGACTGGGCAGGATTAGGAAGGAGCTGCATAAGGCTTAGAGATGGACAGATTCTGCCCATAACTTTTCCTTTGTTCTCTTGGATGTCTAATCAAAAGAAAATTTCGTTTGCATATAAAATGACAGGTTTATTTTTGCAAAAGATAATATTGGGGCTCCCTGGTCATTTTTATTTTCTTTTTAAGTGATTACTCATCAGAAGGGTTGATACAAGAACCTGAATTAATGTTGATACAATTTAAACGGGATACAATGAATGGATTCACACCCTACATAAGATTTGTCTTAAGTGGAGTAACTGCAGTCCAGAGTATTGTAGAACTGAAGTCTGTTAATCAGACCAACACTTTAAACCATTAACGTGTTTTAAGAAATAAGCATTTAGTTTTGTAGTCACATGTTTTTTTCAGCTTGATGCTCTCAAAGCATGTTGAATTACATCCATTGTTCTCAACCAGACAAATTGTTTAGTGTATCTGGAAGGCACCAAACTGGGGATAGCTGCCTTATAGTCTCAACTCACACAACACATCAAACCAAAATTGTGAAATCACACAGTTGGTTTCCTAGTGTGATGTGTGAGGCCAATCCTTACGAACTGTAACCGCAGTTTATTGCTTAGTATGGTGTGATTATTGTCCCTCCTCATGGTTATAATTTTCATTTTTTATTTCCATTTTTACTTTACATTGATCTATGTTATGAATGTAAAGATAACTGTGTTTGCATGCAATTTATTTAGTATATTTGCAGTGCCTTGACATTAGCAATGCCATCTGTATTTTCCATCTTCACACCCAGGTCAGGAAAATTGAAGAAAGGTCCAGCCAGATCAGGAACCTACAACTCCCAGCCTTTAAAAACTTACTCCTTTAGGAAAAATAGTCAGAATTGTTTGAATAAACAAATGATGGAATTATTCGGTCTCAAAGTAAAGCCTATGGATAAATCTTAAAGTTTAAATAAGAGCTATTGACTACAGAATGTTTTGTTTTGCTTTGACTGGACAGCATGGATTAGCACCAAGAGTACAAAATAACCTGAGCTATGTGTTATAACAACTTCTTCCTTCTTCAGTTTTACAGTGGAGCAAGGCTAGGACCTGTTTGATAATAGGATTATATTACTGCAATATCTATACTGAGTCAAGTCTGAATCTAATTTCCCCCAAGGTCACCCCAGTCAGTTTACTTGTAAGGGAAACCCTTTTAAATGAAGCAGAACCTACCCTCAAACCCTCCCACTCCAAGCATGCTATAAAACATCAGCCTTATCAATGGAGTTTTCAATGGAGTTTTGTTTTTTTTTTAAAAAAAGAAATGGCTCCAGGACTCTTCCTCATTCTTGCGAATGTATGAAGAGCTGGTGTGTGTGTGTGTGTGTGCTCATTCTGCAGGAACCAAAAGGATTTGTACTGAAGCTCCTTCCAGATCAGCAGGCCAAGGCCAAGGCCTTTGGCTGAGAATGTTCCAGTTTTCTGGGAAAATAGCATACTAAGACTTTTTCTCCGGGAGGCCTCCCCTCCTTCGAGAGAGAGAAGCGTTTGATCAAATGATTCTAATTGCTCCAGCCCACCATCCATTCAGGAGAACAAAAGTAACACAATTAGACTTAATTAAGTTTGGTTTGTTGCTGTTTTTAAAGGCCAGGTTTGTCACGGTTGCACAGACAGCAAACTGCTCTTGTTAATTCCCCAATGCCCTGTTGAAGGTGGTAACATTCGAAGTAGGTTACCAACCTGTTGATGGACTTTTATTCACTTTATTTGGATATTTAACTGTGTGAGCCAAAACAAAATCCAGGGCTGGGGTGGCCACTGCTCTTTTAGGACTAACCAGTGTCCTAAAGAAGAAAAAACATATTTTCTGGTTCCTTCAGAACTCTTCATCAGGCAAATTGGCTTAAGAAACAGGATAGTGTAGAAGCCAGAGCTGAGACCACCTAAGTTCAGCCATTTCAGCCAATGCTGAGTGTGATTAGTGATTAGATAATATCTAATCTGCAAGGACAAAAGTCAGTCCACCAGCTAGCCAGGTGCCAGTCTGTGCCTTTTTTGTTACTCATGCTTGTACCTTTTTAGAGTGACAGCCAGACATGGTTGTTATGGCAATAGAAGGGTTGTCTTCCTGGCTGATATTGGCACTGTACATAGGCACCTGGTCTGGCAGAGAGCAAAAATACACATTAAAGAAAATCTCCTTCTAGTCATGCTGGACTCCTGGTGCTTTCATGTAATTTTTTGGCAGCAATTGAAACATCATTTCCTATTATTTCATTAAATGTATTATAGTCACACACTCCATCCAACTCTGCAAAATGTTTTGCCCTTCTACCAGGGTGGATTTTATCTACAGTAGATTACTACTCTGGTACTACCTTGTGGTTTCCCATTTAAGTATTAGCCAGATCAATCCCTGCTTAATTTTATGAGATAGCCAAGACTGCCTAAGAACTGCATTAAAATGTTTAGAATTCTGCTGTTACTGTTGAGACACTATTTTAGACTGAGAATGAAAGAAAGAGGTTAATTTCAGAGCAAAACAAGGAGCTTGGTCTGGTTCCAAGTGAGCTGGGCTATGAATGGGTTTTAAGGTGTCCTAAGACTTCTCTGGTCATTGATCCAAGTTCATCTAAGGTCAGAGGAAAGCTGGTATGAAATAGCTTTATCCACTATTTGCCTTATCATGGCCACTCAGCCTCTAATATCTGTGTGTTCAGCAGGAACACTGCAGGAAAAACTGGATTTGCTAGTGCCCGTGTGGAGAAGAGAAAAAAAGAAGACTTCATTTAGGGCAATATAAGAACATTGCCGTTTAAAAAGTGGGGAACTCGGTAAATTTAGCATTTTTTCTTTCTAGTTAACAATCCCACCATTCACGGATGGCATGGTGAAAGCAGATTATTGCACTTCCGTTCTACCTGCATGAGATTTCTCTAAGAAACTGCTACAAACAAGGCTTTAAATGAAATAACAATATAGTGATTAAGAGGTGGGCAGGGGAAAGCAATGCTAATTCCATTACTGGTCCATATAATAATGAAACTGAAATGGCAAGGAACATTTCCATGCCTTTTATCCAAGTGGGTAGAATTTAGCTCAGTCTACAATCCAAATTAAGTTGAATACTAAAACATTGGCCTAGTTATACTTGGAATCTAAATATATTCTTACTCGTATACTTGTTCTATTGCTTCTAGACAACTGGAACCACGAACTGACCAAAGTTAAATGGCATTAAAGGCACTGTTCCATTCAAGAAGCTCACACACACACCTCCTGCATAAACATGAAATATAACTGTATTTATTTTAATATAGACAATGATATTCGATTAGTGACTACTGTCGTTTATTTATATGGACAAATAAACAAATTAAATAAACACCAAATTTTGCACTCTACTTTTCAGATCACAGAATACAAAGTTAGTTGCCTTATTGAAAAGGAAGGTAAAGAATTGGCTTAAATTTGAGGGTGGTACAGTCTTTAGAGATCAACCCACATTTCCGGGTTTGGGGAAATTGTTCACAAATATGCCCTTAACTTCTAGCAAAATGATGGCTCAGCTGTCTGGTTGCAGTTATATATGCCCTAATCAGAATATAGATATCTTTACATTGAATCCAGATTTAGCTTTATTCGTTAAACCCACTGAAAACTTAAATTAGTCACTAATTTGATGACTTGATGATGGCCACTACCAACTCCACCACCATCATCAAGTTTGCTGATAACAGTCGTGGCAGGCCTGATCTCTGACAACAATGAGACAGCCTATCTAGAAGAGATCAAGAACCTAGAGAACTGGTGTCTGGAAAACAAACTTCTTAATGTCAGCAAGACAAAGGAATTGGTAGTAGACTTCAGTGCAAAACAGAAAAGGAAATACCAGACCTCTGTCATCAACGGAAGCCCCGTGGAGAGAGTGGACTGCTTCAAATACCTCGGTGTGCACATCTCAAAGAACCTGTCATGGACCTTCCACATCAATACCATGGTAAAAAAAGCCGGACAACGTCTCTTTCACCTCAGACGATTGAGAGACTTCAAACTTCCACCGAAAGTGCTTAGGAACTTCTATTCCTGCACTGTAGAGAGCATCCTGACCGGCAACATCACAACCTGGTTTGGGAATAGCACCATGCAAAACAGAAGAGCACTACAGAGGGTGGTACACTCAGCTGAGCGCATCATCCATACCAAACTTCCCGAGCTGCACTCTATCTACAACAAACGCAGCCAGACCAAAGCTAAGAAAATTGTGGAGGACCCCAGTCACCCCAACAATAGATTGTTTACCATGATGTGATCGGGAAAGCACTTTAGCTCTCTGAAGGCAAACACAGAAAGAATGAGTAAAAGCTTCTTTCCACAGGCAATACGAATACTAAACCAGAAACCACAAGAACACTCAGAACTATAACAAAACCATGACTCTACCTCACTCACCCCTTCCCCCTTCCCAATTTATTCCTATCCTACCCTCCCATTTGCCTAACTTACTTGCGGTTGTGTAAGCATTTCACTGCATATCGTACCATGTATGACTGTGTATGTGACCAATAAAATTTGAATTTAATTCATTCACACAGCTCTCTAATCCATGAGTAGGCTTATTTGGTTTAGACATAACAGGTTGTGTGAATCTCACCAATGGTAGTTTATTCAATAAATCACGGTAAAGAAAATATGGATTAGTGCCCAACGCCGACAATAGTGGATCAGTCAAAAAGCCGTCCTCAGCGTCTGGGTCCAACCATTAACATAATAATTGGGACTAACTTTCGAAGACAGCGGCGGTATGTTTTTTTTGTTTTTTTTTTTAAATAAAAGGGCAAAAATTCCTCCTGAATTGGAGGTGGGAGTAGAGGCGTCGCTGTGCGCCCGGGAAACCCGTCTCCAGTATGTGAGATCTGAAAAGCCTGAGAAGGGCTTGAAACGAAGCTATCCATCATTTTCACCAAACCTGTCCTATTTAAAAAGTTGAGCTTTGGGGGAGGCGAGGACTTCAAAGGCAGAAGCGCGGCACCAGGGACCGGATGCCCCAAAAGTTTTTCTCTGACTTGTTACAGGCACATGGAGGGATGGAAGTTTGTTTGTTCGTTAGGTGTCTATATATGCAACAGTCTAAATTATCAGCCTACCAAAACTCAACAGCTTTTAGTCATTTTTAAAATATTCGTTGTTGTTTTTTACATTAAGTGGGAGCAAGAAAGCAGGAAAGGATCAATCCAATCAAATAGCTCAAGAGGGAAAGGAAGTTATTAACTAAGAAGTTAAGCAGACATCTCTGCCAGTTTTAATGAGCAAGGTGCATTCTCTCACGGCTTGGAAGAATATTGGGAGTTAGGGACCATTATGGACTTGCATGCCTTTTCATTTGACTTTTCAATCCCAAAAATATTTTAAGAGCCGTTTAATAAGGCCATTTCGTTCGAAATCGCTTTAGCGTTAAAAACCCAAGGACTCCAATTCTAGGCAGTCTTAGCTCATGCTAAGTCAGCTTCTCACGCGGACTCAGAAATCAGTCTTCTGGGGCGTTGCTCCCAGGTTTTAAAGGGTTTTTTTTACTCCTACAGAAGACAAGGATGACTTCTGCCTGACCGAACAATATCCCGTTTTTCCCAGGCAAAGTAGCTTTTTGGGTCTAAGCTCAATTAGTTCCAAGTATGAAGTCCTCCCAATTCCAAATTATTTTAATGGCAGTTTGCTTGTTTATTTCCAGGTGTTGAGGTCAGCAGCTGCTTTAGGTTCCATCACGGGAACTCCACTTTAGGTTCCATGTAAAAGAAACTTTGTTGTTCCATCTTGGGACTAAATAAACAAAGAGTTTTTCTCCTACTGTAGATATCAAAGAAGTGGGAGATAACAACTTGGTCATTCAGTTTTCTCAGTTCTGTTGGGGGGGATGAGGGCAAAGGAAATGAACTTGGCCAGATCACAGGAGAGACACCTAAATAGGAAAAAAATATATATACAGGACAAACCTGGATGTGTTCCCTCAAAGTAAACACTTTTGAATGTGTTGGAATTTATGGCCAGATTTTTCGCTTAAGAGCTATTATACTACCCACAGTTAATTGACAAAAAAAACCCACTGAATAAAGAAAAAAGGCTTACTTCTAAGTAAGACCCACTGCACTGCCATTTTTCTTTCCTCCCCCTGCCTCCCAGAAAAGCAATAATGCAGATAGCTGTAATAGGATTCAGAATATGCCTACTAATCCTTTGAAACGAAGTCCTGTTCTTTCTCCAATTCTTTGGAAATCGTTTCGACTTAGATGCATAGGGAGACTCTCTTTCCGTCCGCCCTAATGAAAAGAAAGGTCAGAGGACTGGCAAAGCACCTGTATTAGCAAGGGGTTCTGAGAATTCCTTTTTTTTTCCCGCCCTCAAAGGAGTTGGTGATGTGGAAACGACTGTGGCAGTTAACGTTTAATGTAACCCTGTCTCATCCGTCGAAAACAGGACGTTAGTTAGGCATCTAAATCTTTCTGAGAAACAGAGATAGTGTCTGAGGAACACGATTTAACCACAGCCAAACATTTGTTTTCCGTCTAAATTATGTCAAACCCTGTCCAAAGATTTTCTTAAACAACTTGAAATACTTAACTGAATCTCTATAGACAAGTTGAGCGCTTAGGTCTGGGTGAATTCTAAATTTATCTACGTATCTATCCGATCTCTTTGTCCACCCACAAATATCAAAAACAGCAGGTAGATTGGGTTCCTTCTTATCTTCCTCCTCTTTTCTCGTTCGAACCTTAGACCATCTACCCCCAAAACTGGATTTTAATATATAAAACAAGAAGGGGTTTTAAAATTATATACCGTTAACATCTTTAAACCCTTTACTACTTTCAAAATCATCTGGATTTGGCGTTTCGTTTTTTTTCCCCTTCGCTACTGATTATGAGTTATTAATTTATCCACACCTGGTAAAAAATAAAAAAAAATAAACCCTCCTAAACTTCTGAATAAGCGTGAGTCGGGATGGAGGAAAAGGTCTGTTGTATGATTTAAAGGTTTATTCGTTTGCCTAGATTGAAACCCACAGGACAGAAGAGGTAATTAATCAAAATTCTCGATCTTTCGGGCTCCTCCGCTCCGCTGCGTCCCAACTTTCAAGTAAGTCATCAAATCTTTGGGTGAACTTTCGATGAGTGGGGAGGGGGAGGTCTTGTTCCGCCTTCTGATACTTTCAAGAAGTTTTCACAAAGACAAGTGGAACCGGGAGAAGGAGGGAGGGAGGGGAGGAGAAAGGGAGGGAGGGGGAAATGAAAAAAAAGGACAAAGGGGGGGAGTACCTCTGTTAAACAAGATAATTCTTGCTGCAAGTTTATTTCTACTTTCGACTTCCTATTCTTTTGTGGCCTGACCCGGCGTTTTTGTTTTTTTTTTCTTCCCCCATCGGAGGCTCTTTTTCTCCTCTTCTACTCCCCCCTCTTTTTTTGAATTCGTTTTATTGGCGGCTTTTGTTGCCGTCCGACCAGGGGAAGGAAGGGGTGGGGGGGAAGAGAAAGAGAAAGAAAAAGAAAAGAAGAAATACCGGGGACTGGGAGGTTGCCTATGCGGGCAGAACATCCCCAAGCTGTTTTTGTGCTTCGGGTTAGCGAGGGGGCAGCGGGGCGCTCGCACCCAATCTTCCTCTGGACAATGGGAGGCTGGACAGCTGCACCGCAGCCACAAAAGCTCCTCTCTTCTGCCGGCTCTGTTTACTTAGTTTTGCTTGTGACCTCTGGGCCGCACTTGTTGCTAATACAGATGCTGATGAAGCCCCTTTAATTGGCTTTCTTCCTAACCTGAAGCTCCAGCGTCTCCCCTCCCCGCATCCACTTCCCCAGCAGTGTTTCCAAACAATTTAATTGACACTCCTATAATATTCATCTGCTTTCTCTCGTCCTTTGTTTTTTTTTGTTTTTTTTGGGTGGTGGTGGTGGTGGTAATAAGTGTTGAAGATTGTTTGGGAAACTTAAATGCTCTTTAGCTGTATTAATTCTTCAACTTCTTTCTTTCAGTCAGAAGTGCAGGTCCTTGGTTCCAGGACCTAAGCTTTGGGAAGACACCCCAGAGTTCTCTGCAAAGGGGGGGCGGATCTTGGATCGAAATTTGTCATATATTCCATGACGGACATTATTAAGTAGATGAAAGGCGAATTTGTATTGACTGTGTCTCTTTAACTGGGCCTAATTCCAACGAAGTTCAGAAAGAGCAACGGGGGGAAAATTAATATATCCTAATTGGGATCCCAAAGGTGCCTTTTTCCCAAAAGGCAATGGACTTGCTTAGTTTTTACTTTGAAAATGATTTGCTTCTCATCCAAGAAGATTTTTCAGTTCTTGGATGAGAAGCAAAATGTTTTCAAAGCAAAAAAAAAAAAAAAAAGTGGAAAAAGCACCTTTGGGATAACCATGACCCGGACGATTGAGAATCTCCATAAACATCCTAATGGGAAAATTGTCACCTCTCTGGAAATGCAGCTCATGGAATTCCTAGTTATCATGGCACAGGGGTAATTTTGGGAATTGCCATCCAATACATCTGCTAAGTGCTAGGTAGGAAAAAAAAAAGGTATCCAGACTATTAAGCAGACTAGGGAAATTTAACAGAAACCTTCCAAATATGTTGTGTAAAATGCAATGACACCACAATATGTCTGAGTAGAGGCAGGACTCTAATAAAAAAATCTTCATCCTACATCAGTAGGTATATAGGATTGCAATCTCATTCTCTCTTTCTTCTATCACTTGGTCTTTGTGATTACCTCAAAATAATGCAGACATGACATTTGCCCTGAAACCCTAAATGGGGATTAAAACAGAGGCAAGGAGGAGCAAAACAATCAACAAGGGTGGAAATAAATCACCCACTTCAACGCCCACCATTCACCCCCATCCTCAAGCTACCAATGTGTCGATTAGGATATGACATGTTTTTCTGTGGATTCATAAATGCACAATTATTGATTTTTATGTAAGCAAATCTGCAGAAAAATACTTATGTGTAAGTATAATACTTGTCATCAGTTCACTTATGTTTCTTCCACTGCACCTGTACTTCTGGGATTTAAAAATGAATTGTTTAAAAGGAGTGATAATATTCAAAGGAATATTAAAGGAATAATGCATTATTGTGAGATACTTAAACTTTATCCTAAAAAGTGCTAGTAAAGCTATTTCACGCCCTGCCCCTCATCTTCAGTTACAAAATTATAATGCAAGGTCACTGAAATGAAACATGTCAAGTGCTTTGAAAACTATTTAATATTCTGAATGGTATTTGATGACATTTTAACTGGTCCTAATAAAGCCCTTTGTGTATATTAATATACAAATTCCAGGAGTCTCAGTGAGGACAATCCACATGAATTCTGGACAAGACAACAATAGAATATTATAGATAGTGCTAATATGGCTTCAGAGGTCTCAGAAACATGAGCTGATTCATCAAAATTGAAAAATATTTTTATTGCAGTCTTTCCCAAGTAGATTTACTTATTAAAGTTAACTGCAAGTGTTTTACAACATTCAAAGTCTATAGTATAAAAACTCTAAACCCCACTCCCATCCCCAACTCCCAGTGTTAATGATCTCCTTAAAAACATGGTGAGAGATGCACTTGGCTTCATCTTAAGGTAACAAGCTGGTGGTGACTTCTTTGTTAGGAATAGCCAATGCATCATGAAATAAGGCACAAAAATTAGAAGGTTTGTCCCTAAGATAGGCCCACTACTCCTGCTCTGTAGATATTCTACAATTACAAATGTTATTTGATTATATAGTCTAGTCATCTATACAATGGGGTATGTATCTATACAGAAGCCAACTGTACTGTAATTTAATAGCTTGGGACAAGCTAGGTCCAATGATTCCCTGTGCTCTCTATTTCAGATTGTTTTTTTTAAAGATGATATGCTCATGTTAAACTGGATCTTGGTGACTACATACAATAGTTTGAGACTTTGCCTTGTTCCAGTGTTCAGCTTTATAATTGGCAAACATATAGGCTCTGCCACCTAGTTTAGTTCAGCACAGATAAGGATATAATATAAATACAACAAGGGTCCTTCACTTCTGGACAATGAATAAAAATGGAATTACCTTATTTTAAAAACTAGCATATTATTGATCTTTTGCCTTCATTCCAAATGTGTGTATCTTATTTTCATCTGTGGTCTAATGACCTACTCAACCATTCTTCTGTTCTCTTACTGAACCTGTAAAATCTTCTCTATAAATATTTGGTGCTTATAGATAGGAGATGAATTTTTTTTAACAGTTTATCAACTGAGTTCAAAAAGATGGCTGGACAAGTGATTCATCAAGATATTATCTAGGTCCTAGATTCTATCTATCTCAGGTCACTTGTTCTTGACTGATATATTGAGTCAGGATTGGAAGTCACCAAGCACACCAGAATAAGCTAAGCATGGGGAGATGCAATTGATGGGTTGCAGATTCCCTATGACTTCCTACAAACTTTGCTGCAGGTTGTTGGTTGTAAACATCCCTGTGGAAGGGAGAAACATAGGTTCAGTGCTAGGAAATCATCTCCCTTTCCTTCCATTTGTTTCTGATTCCATTAACCACAGACTGAACTACGCCACAACCCAGTGTTATTTTCAGGTTGGTTATATGTCCTGGGCAAGCATGGATATTCCTGGCTTCATCAGATGAAACACTGAAGTCCTTGGCTACACCTGGGGAGAGATGGCAAGGAACTCCTCCTGCTAAAGATTGACACAGAGGGTCAACAAAGCAAAATCACCCTGCTGTGACATACCCCAGTATTTGCAATAGAGGCACATCAAAAAGGGTTCTCCTTATATGCCTGATGGATGGGAAAGCGGGCACTGCCCTCCTGTTCATAATGAAAGCATAAGAAAGCAGCCTTGGTATGTGGGATCTTGAATAGCTGCAAATCCCACTCCTGCTACAGCTGCAAATGGAGGTTTAGCAAAGTATGATTATCGCTGATTATGGGAAAGGTAGCGGGGACAGTGAAGCACTCACTGATTGAAATCAAATCTCAGCAAGGAATGAAAAGCCTGACATTTGAGAAATAATGCAGACACTTGACTCTTTGGAACAGTAGTTCATCTATGGCCAAGTGTTGCCCTGTAATGTTGGTAACCAAGGCCAGTTGTGATCTTAAAGTTTTACACAATTGGGCTCCACAAGAACCTATGTGGGATTACAGTTATATGCCCTCTGTCTTAGAAATAAGCCCTATTGATTTATTATGGGAATAAACTGAGCCACAATATCATAATCAGTGATTAACTAAAACATAGGTTATTGAATTAACCCAACTGCCCTTGTTCCAGCAGCATCCTGTGACCAACTACAGTTTAGCCTAACATGTATATATTGGGCAATGCCATATTGTTTTTGATGGAAACTTTGTTGAGGAATAAAATTCCAAAATTCTGGAACTTGTATGCCACAAAATTGTGGCTGTTTGTTTTTTTATTGTTTGCCATTATCAACATCTTATGAAATGATGTCTGATGGCACTTCTTGACTTCCTGATTCTAAGTGGCATGGAAATCAAATTCCTTCAGAAGAAGGTTTTCTGCCCATTGACAATTGCTGTTCATGCTGATAGCTTAGTCTGTATATGAAGTTGGGACATCAGAAGAGAAAGGAGTGTG
>JAEANM010005932.1:0-19066 GCA_017656035.1 Myanophis thanlyinensis
ATGATAATGATAATGATAATAATAATAAACAACTTTGGATACAGTTCCTCTTTTCCTTTTCATATTTCACATGTTGCAGTTCTTAATCCAGACGTACAGCGTTGTTCTATTATTTTTTTCAAAAATGCCAAGGGGTTAGTTTACTGCATTATAAAGAACTTAAAAAAAAAACAATCACACACCACAACACAAAACAGAAAATCAAAGGCTTGCAATTATACTGAGGAGCAGAACGTGATGTCCATCATTTAATAACTATGGATATGCTCTTCCAGACTCTCTTTATTATGCACAAAGGTTTGCATGATTGCATCCATGAAAAAAACAAACAAACCCTGAAGAAACTATTCACTCTGACCGCTCTTTTCTCAAATTAGGTTTAGAGTTAAGACTGTGGAACAGCAACATAATACATAATGTTAAAATCACAAGTCTGTACGAAGCTGAATTTACGTCAAAAGAAGGGAAATGAATTACCAGGTGAAAGATGCTTACTGGACTGAAAAAGTTATTTATACATTTCTTCCCATATAGGCCAACTTCTACATTGGAACAAGACACTGCAGTTACTGTATAATTTCCACATTTTCAAGAGGTTGATGAATACTATACAGAATTTGAGGAAAAATATCCTCCTCTTTGCCAATTCCAGGGAGAAAATACCTTTAACATTTACCACAGAATATGCTTTATTCTTAGAAGGAGCAGATAATGACTCAATTTTTCTCCTCCAAATTCTTCCAAAGAGTATCAGAATTAGGAATACTACGTTGTCAAGATCAGAATAATTCCTTCACAACAAAAGGCAACAATGTTTGAATTACTTAGTTTAGGGGGAAATGTGTGTTAAAAGGGACAGAACTGATTAAAAGCCAACAACCTTTGACAGGCCTTTTCCATTTCAAATCTTATGTGGGAGGAGACTACAAGAGCTTTTCATGTTCTCTTGTGCAAGAACATGTACATTTCGAAAGAAAGTGCACAAAATCAGAAAAATCTCATGAGTTTTTGCCAGTTTTGTAAAATCAGCATTCTAGTGCAAGACCTTAGATATTGTAATCCTTGTACAAAATTATAAAAAATCTCACAATATTTCAAATTTTGTAAGAATTCAGAATTTTAAAGTTTTACTTTATTTTATCTTATGTGCAGGGAGAGGGAATTCTATAGAGAGGAGGGTTCAGAAAAAAATGTTCTGATGCTCACAGATGCCAGTCCTTCTGAAATATGTTTAAAATATGAATGTATAACTTTATCAATGGTGTAGAGAAGTATATTTTTATTTCCTCTATGATTCTTATTATGATCTCAAAAAGAAAATGGTTCCCAGCTGATGTGCACAGGATGTGTTTGCCATTAACAAAATAATCTTGCTGATGAGACTGACAGTCAAATATTTAATTTTAAAAGGCCGTATCAGAGGAATGGTAATCTCTGTCTTTTAATAGAAGTTTCAGATTTACCAGTAAATCGTTTCTTTCCAGTAGAATCATATTCTGATAAAGGATCTGTGCCCGTCACACTAAACTCTGGAAAGTTGTTTTCAGGCAGTGCTTCAGTGGTGGTAATAGTAGTAGTAGCAGCAGTAGTGGTGGTGGATGGAGGCAAAGTAGTTTCAAAAAACTCATAATCTAGACAAAACAGAAAGAAAAGAAAAGGTGATACATTTGTTTAAAGAGTGCCCAAGGTTTGTCATAGGCTACTGAAGAAGCAGAAAAGTTCTTTGGTCCATACTTCTATTGCAGAAGTCTCACAGCATATCTGACCATTCATCTTCTATTTGAAAACCTTTAGTAAATGAGAATTCATGATTTTATGTGCAGTCTGTTCCACTTCAATTTACACTGTCAGAAAGTTTCCCCTGTACATCTTTTTTTTTTTTTTAAATTCATTGGTTCCAATTCTGCCCTGTGGAGTAACTGAGAACAATCCACTCTCTTTTCTGTGATCATATTTCCTCTTCGTTGTCTTTTCTGCAGGCTCAATATGTCAGGATCCTTTAACTATTTTTTTTTCAGTGCTTGGATCCCAGAACTCTGTGGAATTCTCACCATGCTGGTAGTTCTAGCTTAAATTTGTTCCAATTGTGATCTTTTTTAACTGTGGAGTTGCATAAGATTTTGTAATAAATGAACATTCTTTTAAAATTTACAGTGCAGCACTGGAAAGAATTTCTTGCTTAGCGAAGAAGTTCACCAGATGTTTTCTTGAACAGATCACCCTGTTTCAGCATAGTTTCACATGAAGTGACAAGGAATGTTGATTAGTGACTAGAAAAGACTCAAGGCCAATATACAGGTAAATACTATGACCAACTAGGTCATTTATCTTGGTAAGCAGTAATTGGAAAGAGATGGGTCTGGTTATAAAAGCTACAAGAGAGTCACAATACACATTAAGTTATCAGTGTTATCTTGCTAATTATATTGGGCTTGGGCCTTATATAGCAATAGAGCTGATAAAACTAAGATGGTGTTACCAGCACATACAGATCTTCCCTACTAGAGTATGTTCACTGTTAGAACCCCAAATAATTACTAATATGGTCAGAGAGCTCCTCTTACATTTTGGATTTACTTCTCTAAGTTAATATACAAATATATAATAACAGAGTTGGAAGATACATTCTAGTCCGTTCTAGTCCAGCCTCCTGCTTGAGCAGGAGATCCTATACCAATATTTTCTTTAAAGTCTCCAATGATGGAGCACCCACAACTTCTAGAGGCAAAACATCTCCATTCTGGAATGGTGTGCCCTTGAAAGTATTAGGAACCTGCTATACATATTATAGATTACTGCTGAAACTCCTTCTTTACCTCCATCTTCCTGGATCAATGCTGCATAAATGGTTTCTGTTTTATTATCCTGCCACCTTTTTAATAGATATGTAATTTTTGTAGCACTTTTAAACATGTTTATACTATTGCATTTTAATTGTTTCATTGTACAGTAAACTCCTTTGAGCTGGGAAGTGATATATAAATAACATTATGACAATGAAGTCCAAAGTATACTGCGCATGTCCAGACCTCCACTAAATATTATTACAAGTGGACAAATAGTTAATAATTGTGGAGAAGTTTGCAATGACATAGGGGAACCCATAATTGGCCAAAGACCCCATAAGATATGAAGATAGATTTTCACCATGAATTGCCTTCTCACGTGTTCACAACTAATACAGTCCCAGAAGGACTTCTAGCTATGTGTGCCTGCAAGTTGGATAGGGTTCTTGGCATTGCACAATGGTTGTGTGAGGTTAGCTGGGTTTCCTCCTGGGTGTCCTGTTGTTAATTTACAGTGATCTGTTTTATGGACAACTTTATTCATATAAAACAATTTTTGGAATGTTTACTTAGAGAGCTTTAAATTTCTTGCTTGAATGGTCCAAGGAATAAAATAAATACAACAAAAAGTGTCCTTGTCCAATCTGATAGCCACTGGTGACAGAAAGCAGAATTGTGATATTTTTTCAGAGGGCACAATCTTTGGAAGAACAAGACACAAAAATATGATCAATAATATGAACTCAAGGAACAAAACAGATCACTGGGATATTTGCTCTTGATTATTTTTACCTGTTTTGCCTTCTGTTATGTAAAAAAAAAAAAGCTCCATGCCAAATTTTAATGACAAAAAGTCCATTTAAGCCAAGATTAAGAAACTCCTGGTCGGTAATTTTTTGTTTACTTGTTTTCTTTTATAAGTTAATGGTATTATCCAAGCTCAATACAAAAAAATGAGCATGAATAAAAATTAGATGTAAGGAAGCAATGAACGAGCTAACCCTCAATCAGTACCCCCCTCCAGCTATTAAAATCTGCTTACTCCATCCTGTTTCTACACGGTTGGAACAAATGTCATTTAAGACTTTGTTTAAACACACAAATCTGTCTGTCAAGTTTATGTTTATGAAGAAAGTCATGCTGCCTGCAGACCTGCTAATTTTTGTTTGGCCTGGAGACACCAAAATCAGAATTTGGAAGTCAGTTTTCCTGTTTAGACATATTTAGATTGCAGTTCTGTCTAGGGCTACAGTGCATTCTTAGAAACTCATTATAACTTTCTGGAAATGCATTTTTAGAAACAAACAAGAAAGGTAAAACCCATTTTGGAAAAGGATTGTTCGAGTAACCAGTACCTTCATCATAAACCACATACGATTCTGTAGTTCCTGTTATATCTGCATCAAACCCTGAGAATACATCTATGGGAAAAAAAAATACATTCAAACAGCGAAACAGATTCTCTTTCATTCAGTTACTACTGATTACCCCTATCTAAAACCAATGGTTCCATTATAAAGTACAGATCAAGGAATCAATCGATCTCTATGCTGAACTGCTTTGGAAGTATAAAAAACAAAGTGGAATTTGTGGAGAGAAATTCAGGTGCATCATTTTTGCCAAAATATCATCTTCCACTTAACTAACTGCTAATATGGTAGTGAAAAGTTGGGCAGAGAGGATATATTTTTGTTTACATTTTGTTAAATTTTGCCCTCACTGCAATGTATCTGTTTCCCCATAGGAATCAGTATTAGCTACTCACTTATACGAAATTAATAAGGGATGGAAAGATGTTCCATGATTAATTATTGTTTAGAAGTACCACCAGCTCCTGCCGAATCAATCATTCTCAGTCTACAGAAAGAAACTTTACAATTTTTTTGCACAGTTAAACACATTTATCAGTAATCTATTTCAAAACATAAAGCTATAGATATTGAGCACAATGAGACAAAGATGGCATATACAGACCTAGAAACATATATCATATCTGTCTGGAGTTACTACTATATTACACTTTTAAAGCTTTATACAAGATACTCATTGCCAGCCAAACAACAGTCTACTGCTAGAAAAAATTCACATGAATCAGAATCATTGTTAAGCCAGTCTCCTTCAGTTTGATATTCTCCAATGTGTTGGCTAAGACCAATGAGCATACTGGGAAAGAATGATGGGAAATGTTGTCCAGCACCTCTGGAAGATACTACAGTGTGGAAGCTGGTAAATCCAAACCAGTCCACTTCGATTTTTCAGCATCAGTTGCAACACAGCCTGAACAATGGCCTCATTGCTAAGCCTAAACTCTTCACCTTGGGTCAGTTTCAGACTTAAGAAGAAAAATACAATTTTAGGAGCCATGCCAAAGCATGGAACAAAAACAAAATTGGCCATTCATTGTTTTAGAGCTGAGTTGCCAATAATTCTTCTTTGGCATATATTACCCACTTCATCATTCTTCCCAGATCTCTTCATCGATTGAACTCAACACGTATAAAGGATCATCTAATCATTAAAAAGTAACCTAAAGGGTCATTCACATTCTCATGAATTCTGAGTACAGCTAGTTCGAGAGAATGCTTGCTTTACTAAACTTTTTTTTTAAAAGAATGCAGCCTAGAAACTACTGGTTCCTTAATACGCTCATTACTGTTCGTGTTTACGGGCCTCTATTTTCCAATAACATGATTTTCCAGCAACATCATAGCATGATAAAAATGGATTTAATGTTGTCTGTAGTTCTTCAAAGATGTTGAACCGTCTGGGATTTCACTGCCGCATCATTTGGGCTTCCCAAATGTTCCTTGTCTGTGAAACACAACCGTCTCTGCTAAACTCATTTTTATAAAACCCCAAGGAAAAAATTGGACCAAAAGATTTGAGTAAAACCCACAGCAGCATTCTTTTCACACCGCATTTTCCTGAGTCCATTTGGAAGCCGTCAATTGATCACATTCCTGAGAAATGACAAAGTGCTTGACCCAAAATCCCGCTGCATTTTTCCATCCTAAGAGAACTTTCTGGAAGGCCGCTGTAAGATTATATTGATTATATTTGGTGGGACTGTGGTAAAGCTGTTATCTATCTTCCATCATCACACAAGGATAAGTAGCATTCTTGCAACACATTGGCCACTGCTTCTACCAACTAGCCGGCATTCAGAAGATGCTCATCACATTCAATGAGAGCTGCCCAGGGACATGTCAGGTGCTCGGTCGGTAAGTAGCAAAAATAGTTCACTCAATATCCGGCCTGTCAGCATGTCCATCTGAATGGCTGGCAAACCCAAAGCTCTTGAAATCCTGGTCTTTTGAACAGTCAGGTTTTGTATATTCCAGCTGAACAGCTGTGCTTTCAACCACGAATGACAGCATGTAAAGAGAAACATTAAGGCTGTTGGAGAAGTGGTAGCTGGAAAGATGAGAGATAGAAAGACTGCATTTCAAAATATGATTTAGGCAGATATCTGCATATGCATCACCAAAACAAACATCTCTGCATAGATACACAATTAATTTCTATTACAGAGAAAATTCCACCAACATCTGTGTTCTCATTTACTCTTTCTACATCTACTCTACATACCAACCCTTTTTCTTATTCTTTTTCTTAATTTAGAATATGTATGTACTGCTTAATCCAAGAAGTTTTAACTTATGAGTCATGAAATGTTCAAGTACAATACATTTGACTTTTTCAGTTCCAGAATCAGTATTAAGACTGGTTTTTTTTTTCTTTGTGCACCATTCCTTATTATTATTATTGTACAGCTATTGTTGACAATATCTATTCCATTTTTCTTCTAAGAATTCAAGACAATCTACATTGTAGACTCTTCTTAGGTCACTGGCATCTTAAGCTGATGTGCACATTATGACATAATCATATAAAAGCTGCAACTTCTGTCAGGACATCTGATGGAAGTAGACAAATTGCAGTATACACAATGCCCATGTCAGCATCCCCCCCCCCCATCCTCCCTGTTCTATTTTAGCCATTGTAACATCTCATAAAATATAAAATATGATCGAGACCAGTGTTATCAAACTCATATCATAGCAGTGTTATTTGATGTATCGGGACTTTTTTTCCCTTCGCTAAATCGGGCGGGGCCAGCACATGATGCATTGGGCCCGCAGGCCACGAGTTTGACAGCCCTGCTCTAGATCAACAATGCTCATGGCAGAGAGGCAGAAAGACAGACAGATATTGCAGGATCCACTCTGGGTCATTCACCGGGATCAGAGGTGACCGATCCAGATTGGATCTTGCAACATTATCCCGGGACATGTATATTTGTCTTCATTCATGACAGACAGATATTGATACATAAGTTCATGATCTCATGAGAGAACAATCTCTCCATTTTTTTTAACTTTTACTGAATGTAAGTAACCAGTTGGTTATTTTCTCTTACACACCCAGTTATCCTTAGAAAGGCTATCACCAAATTGGTTCTTCCCAGATGTGTTGATCTATGGCCACATTTGTGGAAATTATAGGATTTGTAGACCAGCACATTTTGAAGACACCACATTGGGAAAGGTGAATTAGCACTTTCTTCCTATGATCATTACTGCTATAATGCCTTTTTAATAATGGTTATTCTTTGTTCCTATTGCATATCTTAGCAGAGCAAATTACATACTGATAATTTAAATAGTGTTGCATGGAAGAGGACTGTATTATGTTGCATGAATTGGAAGACAACTTTCAAAACAATTTGCAGTGCAACACCAAGGGGCAGTTTCTATAAACAGCAAAGTCCATGGCTGATGTTGCTGATCTCTAGTTTCTAGTAAACCTTGTCATAGATCATACTGGGCAGGTGGTTAGAATTTGCAACTAACTCCACAGGGTTTGGTCAGTGGTACTAAAAACCAATAAGTAATGCCATTCAGAAAAAGTAAAATAAAACAGTAAATATAGCTGACTTACGTAATAGCATCTTGGAGATAAGAAAACTTCAGCCAGTTCTTGCTTTCACTTTGCAATTTTGGTTTATCCTTCAAAATCATTATCAGTTGCTTAGTCCTTTGACTTTAGTTTCTTCTGTATTGCCTTTAAAGGATTCCAGATCCCACACTTAGAGACAACTTTTGTAGGAGAGGTCTGGAAATAGTTTATTACCCTGCTAAATGTAAGTAACCATTTCATGATGTTACATTTATTTATTTATACCATTTACTTATTTATCACTTTTTCTCTATATATAGCACTTAGAGTATATACCACTACAATGAAAGACTCTGGGCATTTTACATATCAAATCTTAACACATTCAATAAAACCAAATCATTAAACCACCCATAAATAAATGCAGCTGGCCCAATACTTTGTGCTCTATACCCCAAAGGCCCATTCCGTCTTCTCAGAAATCAACAGAAAAGGGGCTATCCTGGGTCCAGAGTAAAACTCCCCATGAGGCAAGAGAAGGGCCTGAGGTATGAGGGTAGAAATCATCAACACAGCATCTTAGCTTACACAGACAGTTTGGGTAGTGTCCACTTGGGAAATATGACGCTGAGGTCATAAGGATCCAAGGCATAAGAGTTTTATACATCATAACTTATACACTGGAAACATATTGGCAACCTACTCAGTATCAGTGTTATCTTGGTGAAATGGCTCTTGCATTTCATTCTGTTCCAACAGGAGTGTCTGAGGAGTCAAAGTTAAGACTATTGCGCATGATCACAATTCAAGCACAGCATTGTAAAGACATAAATATCAGTCTCTAATGCAAGGGTGTCAAACTTGTGGCCCATGGGCCAAATGCATCATGTTCTGGACACCTCCACCCCCGATTCAGCAAAGGGGAAAAAAGTCACACTATGTCATGTGACAACCATGTGACGCTGCGAGTTTGACACCCCTGCTCTAATGCATTAGGCATGAAAGCCAGCTGCATGACTTAGGGGCAATTACTCTCTCTCAACCCAACCCACTCAACAGAGGAAAATAAGAGGAGGAAAGAGTATTAGGTATGTTTGCTACCTTGAGTTATATATAAAAATAATAAAGGTGGATATAAATCTAAAAAATGAAATGAATGTTTTTAATTGGCAAACTTAGCTGAAGTTGGGCAAAGTCTATCCTGGGTTTCACTGGAACTGCCAGTCCAGGACTATCAGGAACTGCCAGTCCAGGACTATCAGATTGCTGTCTTGTTCGTTCAGAAGGAGTGAAATCCTACACAAAAAGGAGCTAGCAGGGAATCAGATGGATAAAGTGAACTAAGTGGGCATTCAAAACTCTCTTCAGAATGAAAATCATCTCTGTTTCTGAAAATGATGACAAAAATCTTTCTAAAATCTGAAGCATTTTCCTTAACATTTAATTAATGATACACAGCATAGAACTTACCCTTGATAAATGGTTGATTATACAGATGTCATGTCAGTGTGGGAAGTGATACTATACATTACAGGGACTGACAGAAGAATTTCAGTGACTTCTGTATGATCAATGTATATGAGAGCTGAGACTGATTCTATTAACAGAAGAGCAGTCAGGTTTGAGAGAGATTATTACATGCAACATACACATATCCTCAGTGCTGATGATATACAAGTTTATCACAGAACAGGAGCCCATCTTGAAAATAAACTGTTTTATATAGTCTTTCTCTTGGAGTTTAACTTTTGCTTAAAACCTCCCTATCTGCATAAAGGCCTATATCTGCCTAAAGCATGCTTCAAAGAATTTTGAGCTTATTTCCCCATTTTGCTGGTTTAAACAGCTCAACAATTTATCATTGCAACAGATGTGAGAGAACAGGGAATTATTTCTTCTTCCACAAGTCCTAATTCAAGCTTTTGATAGTTTGAATCTTATCTGCTTTGTTAACCCAGCAACTGTAAACCTTGCTGGAAAACAAACGGCTTTCCTTTATGTCACAACTTTTAATTGGCAAACTTAGCTGAAATTGGGCAAAGTTGTAGATATACTCTAAGATATTGCTGTTTAGCCAACATAAGAGAGGGTACCTTCAGAATAGCATTCAGGCAGACCATCTGGGTCTAATACAAGATTTCCTTGTTCATCATTCTCCGTGTGGGTGCCTGGAGGACAGGTAGGTGGTGGTTTTTCTGTTGGTGGCTCAGTGGTTGTAGGTTCAGGAGTAGTTGTAGTAATTATAGTTGTAGGTTCAGGAGTTGTTGTGGGTTCAGGAGTTGTAGTTGTTGTGGTATAAGGAGTGGTGGTTTTTTTAACCATTTCAAGGCCTATCAATGGCTTGCCTCCAAGACTTATTATTGGCTTATCCTGTGCATTTGCTACAGGTTTGCTAAATCTTCCATGTCCAAACAAAGGTAAGCCATTTGGACTTACTACTGGAGCTCCTTTAGAATCTATCAGAAGACAAAAAAGAGGGAATTGTACTTCAATCACTGCCTTATGACATTAGGAATTGGGAAGTGCTGGATTTAAGTGAGATCATTGTCTAGAAAACTGGACATGTGCCATTTAAGATGCAGGAACTATTGAACTTTTAAATAATCAACCATCGTAAATATGAGTCAGCTGCCAAGCATTTGAATTTTGATCACATTACTGAAGGAATGCTATAATAGTCATGTGAAAAACAGTCACAAGTCACTCTTTTTAGTGTTGTAACTTTGAACAGTCACTATATGAAGAGTTGTAAGCCAAGGAGTCCCTGTATTTCACATTTTTGGTTGTTTTATTGTAAGCTGCCTAGAATCACATAAAAGTGAGATGGGCAGGTATATAAATTAAGTAAGTAAACCAATGGTTTATTTACTTTCAGGATTTATCACAATATAGAATTCTTTGGGAAGTTTATTGAACAACATAACCCTTAATCATACTGTAGAACATCGGAATACAACATACCAACAATAGTGCGGCCATCTCCACCTAATTTTACTCTGAGAGGTTTTCCTTGGGAGTCTTGGAGATATCTCCCTTCGGCATTCAGCACCAACCCTCGGTCAAGATCTACAATCTAAAAGCAGTATGTTGATTGAAATGTCCTCCAACTCAAAGGAACATAAAATTAAATCTTTCAGACATTTAAAAAGAAGATCTCCGTACCCATTTTACTCCTTGTGGACCACTTATTATTTTTTGTCCATTTCGTTTTCCATTATTATTTGGAACTATTTGATTATTTGGATCTGTTTTTGTTGTTAGGTTGGGTCTCCCACCGTTACCTGAAACATACATGGTGAAAACACACAGCATTTGGGGAGGGAATTACAATTCATGGCATTAAACTCAAATCTTTTCAACATGATAAAATACACTTTGTAAACAGGTGAAGGGACATAGTGACATGAATCAATCTAACCTTTGCTGTTTGCTTCTGTGAAGAGTTGCTTGTGCTATTTTGCTACGGTTAGGAATTATTTATTAGGAATTAATTCTGTAACCCTTGCTTGTTAAGAATTGTATCTTTTGCTGTCTGGTTTATTGCTTCTGTTAGCTAGGCACATCCTTGGAGATAGAATAAAACAGTTACCCAGGAACATCCTGCTCCACAGATAAATGGGGCCAGAGCAGGGGGCTGCCTAGGAGCACAAACACACAAGGCTGCAAGGAATGTTCTGTAAGATAACAGCACATGGATAGAACATGGACAAAGAATGCTCCCTGGATAGGGGGGGATATGGGCAAGACATTGCCCACATTGGGTAACAAATTTTTGTCTCCAATTGGTTAAATTTGGGTATAAGACATTGGGGCTACAGTCATTTAGGTGTGGCTTCTTTCCATGCATGCTTTTTGTATATATGCATATGGAATATGTTCACCCAGCTCTTCTTTGTACAAATAAAAGCTGTTACTTTTTCAAGCTTCTTCTTGAGTCTCACTACCTTTGGCACCTCAGTGACTCAGGTAAACTCTGGGACCTTACACAGGCATGCATACATGTGTCTTTCAGGCATATATATACTGCTTAAACTAGGTTATCCAATCATATTGGGTTAATAAATGTATCTGTATATAGTGTATTTGTATGTTACATATAGCCACTACTATTTTAGTGTTCATTTACACATTATATTTGTATGCAAAACATGTTATCATGCATTACATTTTTTCATGGGATTTTTTTTTTTGCTTTGCTTTACGATTCTATATACTACCTAAGTATGTAAAAACGTATGTGCTATCTAATAAATATGTTTCTTTAATTAACCTAGAGTATGAAACATCTAAAAAGTGTAAGGAATACCCATCTATCAGGAATCAACAACATCTAATATGATTATTGATTCCTAGACAAAAATATGACTTTCTTAGTGAGAGAGGATGACAAAATGATTTTCACTGAAAGACCAGTTCAATAATATCTGTGGGCAGAACTGTACAAAAGTTCAAAGAGACTCAAGTCTTTATGACACAAAACTAAGAGAAACTGCTCCAAAACAAACCCATTTCCTCTAATGAGATTGTTACAGCCCAAACGCAAAACATTTATCTATCAATTTAAATAGTTAAAGTTATGAATTTTACTTCACCTTGTCTATGAGGAAATCGAAACCGTTGTCGTTGAGAAGGATTTAATAACCTTGAGTTCTGTATTCGTTGAACAGGAGGCACTGAGGGAGAAGTTGATGAATGTGTTGGAGAAACACTAGAAGTCAAGCGACTATGAGAAGACACAGATTCAGAGATGTGAGGCAAAGTCAAGTTTAATTTAGGCAAGGATTTCAGTTTGTTAGAAATTTGTGAATTCTTGGCTGATGAAGACAAAATAGGATCTTTCTCTACATCTGATTGGTCATAATCTTCGTAATCCTCATCATTATTTGAAACTGCCTGATGTATTTTAGAGGGCAGTTTTGGAGATAGTTCAACCGTGGTAGGGGTTGGTTGGAAAAGTCCATGCTTTTTGTTTATTTGGGATGCTATCCTACTTGAAATTCTAGACCCAGATGGATAATGGGGCTCTGAAAGGCGAGTTTGTTTCAAAGAAGTTTCTCTACTGTATTGATAATCTCTGACTGTGTCTTTGGAAGAGGTAGATATTGGCTGTACATATTTAGATCTTTGGGAAGCTGAAGCTGAAGGCAATTTATACATATCAGAGGTAACTTCAGTAGAAGTTATAACCCTTGACCCAGCTTGTTTTTCTGGTAACAATGGAGTTGGAGATCTTTCATCAGTTCTATCAAACCTAGAATTAAAATGTTTTGAAAGAGAGTGGGTTCTTCCCTGAGACAAAGATGTAGATATTCTTCTAGATGCAGGAACTTCTTTGGCAGGTGTTAAAGGAGATCCCTTTTGTTCCTCTTTAACATTTGTTTCCTTGTCTTCTGAACTGTCATTATCAGTAAGTTCTTTATCATTCTTTGAAAGTGAAATTGGATTACTTCTTGAGTTTAAGGAGGATCGGACCTGTGCCCAATCAGTTAATGATTTTGAGGAACGAATGGATTCTGCCTGTACAATTTTATGGGATAAAGCAGTGTTTGGTTTTTTTGACAAAGATGGTGTTTGTTTTGTCCTAGGAGTTGTAGTCTTGATCTTGAGTTCATCAAGTTGAGACCAGGAAGTAGGAGAATGTGGAAGAAATGATTTTTTTGCAGATATTCTTGAGGAATCTGTATCTGTGGTTTCTTTTTCTTTATTGTGGTTATTTTCTTGGATGTTTACAAAATTAGGTTTGTTAGTAGGTATAACTCTGTGGTGACTCTTAGTTTCAGCCACAGATCTCCTTTTGAAATCATCTACTGAAGAAGACTGCTTAGAAAACGGTGGTGAGTAGCTACGGAGAGGAGTGGATGGTAGAGGATTTTCATTTTTACTCCCCTGTTTTTTATTGATATTGAAATTAGACCTAGGACTAGTACTGCCAGATGCTAAACGAGAACTAAATTGAGGATGAACTTTGGAAGACTGTGTAGCAGAAGGATCTTTGGGTGCTTGCATTCTTGCATCATGATTATTGGTAGCTCTATTTGCAAATCTGTTAGAAGTAATAACAGATCTGTATTTTAATAAATCAAAGCGTTCCGATGTAGCCAGGCCTGAAGAGGGCCTAAAATTTGGTCTGGAATATGATGAACCTTGTTTGTCTTTTTCATCACCTTCTCTTTCACTCTTTTCATTTTCACTATCATCAGAATTATCTCTTCCCTTGGACTTATGTTTATCAGAAGATAAAACACGTGAATGAGGTAAAGTATGGGTAGCAGCAGCAGAAACAGCAGAGGTAGTTATTTTTGGATCTCTCAATGCATGGCGATTAGAATATGTGAGAGGCTTTGTTTGCACAGATGGAGATGAACCTCCCTGAGGAGAAGACGCCCTGGAATTTAATTTCTGCTCTCTTTTTTCTGTTCCTCTGCTCTTATCACTATCAAGACTATCACCAGTATCAGGCATAATTTGTTTGTAAGAGAAGTGATGTGAATGATTTTGAGATTTTGCTGCTGCAGTTGGTGAAGGAGATTTAATTGATATAGAAGGAGCACGCAATTTGGTGGGTCTAATATGAGTTGTCTTCCGAGAGGCAGACAGTTGCTTATTGGAAAGTAAAACTGAATGACTCTCTTCTGGAGTTGTAGGAAACATTGTTGGCTTATCCTCCAGATTGTCTACTTGGTTGTTGTTTTCATTATCTACAGACAAATTATCTAAAGTAGCAAGAGAAAGGTTAGGTCTGCCCTGTTCTAGATTCTTTTTTTCATCCTCAGTTTGCTTGGGGAGGGGAGAAGATGGCAGTGATCTAGGCTTATCAGTATTTGTTTGTCCTTCCCTTACTAATGTGCGTGTCCTGTGAGGTGTTTTATTTGAGGATGTGAAAATGTGTGTGGGTTTAATAATGGAATGGGACTTAGCACTCCCTTTAATATTCTGAACTTTGGGTTGCATTGTTGATGTTGCCTTGACAGAATCAACCATGTCTTCTGTAGAATGAGAAGCCCCTTTCAGCTCTACTTCTTTCTTTGAATCATCTAAGACTTTATTCTTGGGATCAGAAACTGGATTTTTTGAATCTGTCTCATCAGGAAAAGCAACTGAGTGACTAGAAACCTGCTTAGAAGAGGAAGATGGTGAAAAATTTTGAGACAAGGCGGAAGAAGTTAGAAAAGGGGAAGAAGGCATAATTTTCTTAGACATTTTAGGTTCCAAATCTTCTTCAATATTTGTTTGTTGATTTGTCTTCAATTCGCCTGTATTGGCTGAACAAAGAGACAAGAGAGAAATGAACACACACACAAAGATAAACAATTATAAAAGAAAGAAAATAAGAAAGAAAAAGAAAGAAAGAAAAAGATTTACTAATAAAACATTGTAATTATCCCAATACAGTTTTTAAAATTATAATTATGGCAATATATTAATTCAGAATTGTTTACTGACAGGGATTAAAAGCTGATAGGAATATTAATTAAATGTTTTAAAATCTGTTTCCTGAACATGAAAATTTAGCTTAACACATTAATTTTTAAAGATTTGTAGACTTTACTGCTTTTTTCATTCTTGAGAAGAGTAAGGGAGGGGGGAAAATGTCAGTTACTCAGCATTGGGCCAAACTAAATGCCATCAGCTGTGCTTTTAGAAATTATATTTGATGTTAAAGGCCATGCAGTATGATCACTATCAAAGTAAAATATCATTCAGTTTCAAATATAACTCAGATATTAATTTAGAGAATATAGTCAAACATCGGAATCAGGAAACGAGGAAAAACATTTTGATGACATAAATTTGTTTCTGAACATTCTGAGTGTCACAGTCTTACTCTATTTTAATTACACCTATAGCTTCTGGATTAACCCATGGAATATGCCCAACCTCTGCCACCATCTAGGCTCTGGAATCTAACTGAAAAATCCCTGCAGAACATTATGCCTAAAATCCTAAAACGTATCCAGGATCCATCCAACTAAGGGCTGCATGAGCCTCAACATGACAAACTTTTGCTCTGTCAAAAAACAACATTTCTTCAGAGATTATGTGTTGGAGGCCCCCATGGAAAAAGGGCCACAGCTGAAGTCAGTAGTGGGCAACAGGTTAGGCAGGGTGTGCAGGAGCTGATGTGTTAATTGTTAATATTGGGGGGTGGGAATCCTTTGAGCCAGTTGGCAGCAAAGATGAGCCTCAACACCTAATACATCAGTCAGATGTTCTATGGAGCACTGTGGTTGCTGCAGCCAGCAGCCAGTTCTTAAATATTAGCAGCACCCCTCTGATTATACAGGCAAAATCCACTTCGCTGCTTTACCTCTTTCTCTTTTTATCACCTTCTTTACCTGTCTCCCTTTTCAAAACCTCCAAGGCCAGCAAAGGGGTCGGAAATTAGTGGGAGAGGGGGCTACAGAGATTTAAGAGCCATATCTGCCTTAAAAGATTTCCTACGCCTGCTCCTCAAACTGTTCAATCATCTGGAAAGGAGCAGGGATTGTTCCAAAATTATCAAGATTATTTAAAAATGAAACAGAAGGGTGGAAACAACGGACGCACTGTACTTACTGGCTTGCAGGGCAACACTGAAGGCTTTAGACTGAGGGCCCTGGCCTCTCCGGTTTGCAGCACGAATTTTGAAAATATAGCGCTCTCCAGGCTGCAGGCCCTCCACTGAGGCAGATGTGGTGTCTCCCGGGTAGGAAATGGACTTTGCGCCAAAAGGTTTGAGTGCCGGGGCGTATGAGAGAATGTATTCTGAAACAATTTGGCAGACGGTTGGAAGGAGGAAACTGAAAACAATCCTGTTTCCAACGGACAGACTGTATGGGTAGGATGAATTAGAACGTGCATTACTAAAACTAATACACTGGCAATGCACGTCAAGTCAAAAGCTGGGGTATAAAAGATACTGCATTATATATAGGTAGCAGTGATAGTTAATTCTAATACCCTGGGCATGAGAATCTTTTTCATCTTAGTATGACTATATTAGTATAAAATGAATACTGTCTGTGTATTTTTTTTTTCCGGTGAGACTGATCTATCAGGGCAACTTGGTCTACCCAAATACGGGATGGAGCAAACTGCTTCCACTTTCGCCTTTTAGCCAGAGGTGAAATTCAGCAGGTTCTATCAAGTTTGCTAGAACCAGTAGTAAATTTTCTAAGCACTTCGGAGAACCGATTGTTAGAAGAAATCTCCTTTTGTTTTTTTACATTTTACAGGGTTAATCCTGTAAGGAAGGCAGGAAAAAAACATTCTGGTGTGTTTCTAGCCTAATCTTCATTGCCCTGCTTACAGAAACTGCCCACCCAGTCACATGACACCCCCCCAGCCACACCCACCAAGTCACGGCCACTGAACCAGTAGTAAAAAAAAATTGAATTCCACCACTGCTTTTAGCCCTAATCCAGATGTCTTCACAGGCAGTTGCTTCTGTGACAAACTATTTTGTGTTAAATTTAAATTTACTGACAAAGAAATACAGGGAGACTAGTATAGCTATTTCAAGCTTGAAATAGCTATACTAGTCTCTCTTTCTTTCTTTATAGGTAAATTTAAATTTAACTGTGTGGGAGGGGGGTGTACTAAGTATGAATTAAGTGTGTGAATATATGTGTGTGTGTGTATACATACATACATATATACACACATACATAATGGCACAGATTAACATGAAATTCCAATATTTGGTTTTAGAAAGAAGGAATGCTACCTTCAGATGAACAATCAGATTTACTCATTTAGTGCATTATAATTGATACTATCAACTTAATTGATACAGCACACCTTTATTGGATTAGATATTATTTTTAAGTTATAAATGTAATTTATAATTGTAAATAATTTTGTGTATCCTTTTATGGCTTGTACAAATCCAACACCTAAGTTACAAACAAGCAAAGAACAGATTTCATACACAAAAATGGAACTGGGCATAGAACATTCTATAATTTGCTTCTCTCTTTTTTTAGTTAAAAATGTGAATGATGTTAAAAACTGGAGTTTCTGATTACATAATGAAACAATTATGTTGCTAGCTAGTTGTAAGCACTTGAGTTGGATGTAACTTTAATATCAGTTGAGTGTGTATTTTGGGTGGGGGAGTGTTATCTCTATTCTATACTTTCCATAAACTCTGTATCATTTAGGTCAAAGATCTGAAAGTTGCAATCCACTGTCTGTATGTGACAATCCCATTCATTTGCTAAAGCTGCAAGGGTTTGGGAAAGAGCCGACCAGAGTTGTGGAACCTCACCTGGACACATGGGCCAGCAACTTGCTGATCTTGGCTAGGCACTGCTGGTCCTCCCTAAGGGTGGAATCGAGCCCCATACCACTGGCAAACCAAAGAAGCAAGAGCCACATGGGTTTCAGAAATGCAAGTCTGAATTTAAAATTATAATCTTGAAAGGAAATTCCCACCCAGATTCTGAATGAATGAATGAATGAATGAATGAATAATATTTCACAATTTTTCTTGCATTTGAACCTGGTTGTCTTGCCCTCTTTCTCACAGTCACCTAATTCTGAAAGTGGGACTCAATGCCTAGAATGGGAAGTTGTCTCTTTCCTAGCCCTGCATCTCCACACTGTAGTGGTTGAACACAAAGTGACTGCAACGTCTCCTTGTTGTTTTGTGTTGTGGGCCATAAACTCCACAACCAGCTGCATTCCTGGCTTTGCACTTTGACACTGTTGTTGTGCCACTGTGATTAGAGATGGGTCTTGGGGTGGAAGTGGTTATTTCTGGGACGGGGAGCTTATATCAGTTTGTTGGTGGCATGCCATGAAGTTTTTCATTTTTAGCTTGCTGAGACTTGAGTTGGAGAGGGACGGGAGTTTAGTGTTGCAATCCTAAAGTTGTTGGTCTCATCCTGACTGAGATTATAGATACCAGAGCTCAAAATAAAACCATTGTCTTTTGCTTTCCAGCATACGAATGCCCCCCAACAACAGTGTGAACTGCTAATGTTGTTTCAGGTTTTTAGCACACCCCTAAAAAAGGGAGAAGCATTTGAAAAAGGGAGAAGCATTTGAGGGCATCTGTTCAATTTGCTGATTCAGATCAGAATTCTGCCTGTGGTTGTCTGCTTTTGCAATCTTTTTTTTTTTTTTTGCTCAATAAAATCTGCACATGGTCTCTAATTTATTCTGATTTATTTCCCCCATTTACCTTTAACTTTTCCTTCACTTTCTGCAAGGGCATCCCAGGTAGCCACAACAGTAGGAGTTTTGCCTTTAATTGACCACACATTGAGGTTTTCTGGGGCACTAGCAGGAGCTGCAAAATAAACAGCAGAATGGGAAGGAGAAGGAGAGAGAGGTGGACAGGGATGGGGAGGGAGGGGAAAGGGAAGGGGAGGGGAGGGGGAGAGGGAGGAAGAAAG
>JAEANM010005933.1:0-19065 GCA_017656035.1 Myanophis thanlyinensis
TTCCTGAGCCAGCCAGCTCAGGAATTCTGGGAGTTGAAGTCCACGAGTCATGAAGGAGCCGTAATTGCCCACCCCTGGTCTAGACCACGGGTATCAAAGCAGATCATGTCACATGCCGTATCATGACATATCATGACGTTTTTGCCTTTGCAGAGCTGGGGTGGGTGTGGCCTGTACGTGACGCATCTGGCCTGTGGGCCATCAGTTTGACAGCCCTGCATCTGAACAGTATTGAAATTTTATCTTATTCATCAACCCAAGGGTTAATAAACGCTCCGGTATGACGCTCTAGGAAAGAGCAGCAGACTATCAAATGTGTGATCTTTCCTAATAGCATCAAACTCATTGTTGAAATATGGATAATCGTTTAAAAAAATTAGGTGCTTCAAATTTCAATCTTTCAATCCTCAAAAGAAAAGAAAAAGAAAATCTTCTAAATTGAAATATGCTTCCTTTCTAGCCCAAAGAGTACACCAGTAATTTTAATAATCTGCTGGGAATGTAAACATATTCCTGCTGCAATTTAGTTATTTTCTGCAAAAACAGTTGCTCAGCTCTGGTGGACTGCAACCCGAGCCCTTTCCCACCCTTCCAACTTATACAAGAACACAGATTTCCCTTCTAAGATCCAGTTATGACAAGGTTAAGAAGGTGATTAAACAGATTGGAAACACTGAGTTACAACATGAATTCAGTCAGGCTATTATAGCGAGTCTAAAACAGTCTGGGGATTATCTGAGATCACTATCCCTGGGCATTCTCCAGAACCTGTTTTAATGCTTTTCCTTCAGCTGTTTTAGAAGGCAGATTTTACAGTCCTTCAGGCACCAAGCGACTTTGCCGTGCAAATCTAAGGAGGTTGAAATGCTAGAGTGCATATTCTTACAAAGTAGGTTTTTATACTGCTATCTAGCTAAGGTTACTATAGGAGATAAAATCTACGGTCACCCAAATGAAGTGTGTGTGTATTTGGCCGGAATCCTAAAGGTGACATGGGGGCAAATTTCTGCTCTCCAGAATCTAGGACCTGTTGTTTTATAATATTTCCAGCAGGGCTCATTTGTTTATTATAGTACTAGCGTATCACATGCAATTTAGTTTATGGCTGCATTTTATATATGCTTGAGTTCTAATTTTAAAACCATAGTAAAGTATTGAAGAAATCTTTGATGGGAGACTTTAAGATTGGAGTCCAGGAACATAGGATTTAAAATAATTAACATTCTTAATGTATAATCATGTTTGTTGCATATCTTTGTTTACTTGAAACTAGGGCCATGGTTGGTTTAAAAACTGAGGGAAGGAAATATTTCTTTCCAAATATTTGTAATATTTTCATCAATGGTAAAGAAAATCGATCTACATACTATTAAAGCTCTGATTCTGTAACCTTTAATTGGATGAAATAGTGCACCATAGATCAAAACATTTTGAAACAAGGCACCTCAAATGAGCTAACTTACAGAATGTGTCCAAAATTAGGGACCCATGACTGTAGCATTGAAATTCTGCAACTTTTATAGAACATTTTATGATATACATTAATACAAAATGTCATAAAACATTTCCTGTATTGATGTTTGACTATGTTTGACCAGTTCAACATAGGTCCATGTTGGCAAACCTATGGAATGCGTGCCTGAAATGACACACTAAACCATCCCGTAAGGTCTCCAGCACGCCAAACCGTCCCGCATGCTCCATACAACCCCGCTGGCTCCTCATCCCGTTCTTGTGCACCATCGCACGCCAGCCAGCTGGCTTTTGCTGCGCAGGAACACCGAAACCCGGAAGTGCAGTGTCCCAGTGCATATGCATGCTCTGAGAGCCAAACGTCCTGTTTCTGGTATGCACATGTGTGCCATCCAGCTGTTTGTTGCACACACATGCATGCTACACTGGGATGCTGCACTTCGGTTTTTAGTGCTCCTGCGTGGTAAAAGCCAGCTGACTGGTGTGCGACGGTGTGCAAGAATGGGATGCGGAGACAGTGGGGCTGCATGTGTTTCATGGGACAGTTTGGTGTGCCCTTCCAGCACAAAGGCTGGCACTTGGTGACATCAAAGGTTTGCCACCACTGACATAGGCTATTTTCAAGGGAGGTGCATGCCTCATTGTATCCCAGCTTTTCCAGTGAAGGCATACATTAGAACTTCTGTCATTATTTAAGATATTGATATACATGTGCATATATTGATTTGCATTATGTGTTTATATCTATCTAAAAAGCCTCTCCCTTTTATGATCCTGTGATCCCCTAATTTGGGGTAGAATCAGGTGCCTGGATGGAGTTGAGAATTTATTGGCCAGATACACTTCCTGACATTATGCAGAGATCACAGCAAAAAATTTTTTTGCACCCTGGTAGAAAAACATCTGCTAAATAGGATTGAACTCTGAACCTTCCAAGTAGCCACCATACCACTCTTATATCTACCTATCTGTCTCTCTGTCTATCCATCCATCCATCTATCATCTATCCCATTTATTTCTATAAGACATGATATTCAGGCAGTTTGAAAAAGGCACTGAATATATTCATATAAAGCTAACATGGACGTCAGATCTATCTTTATTCTCTTGGTTTGTGAATGTGTGCATAGGCATGTACAACGCAAACATAATCTACCTATTTATAGTATTTTATGAATTTTAATAAATCTCTAATAGTATCTTCTCCAAAAACAATGACACCAACTCCTAAGTAAGACCCTGAGATCTTAATAGCTGTTAAATATTATTGTTCAATTATATATTAAATTCTGTTTAGTGTCAAAAAATAGCCCTGCATAAAATTAAATCCATCGTCTTTATGAAAAAAAAATGCCATTGAGCTTCAGAGTATTACAGCTTATATAAGAAAGGAAAAGGTGAAAGATACAGTTTCATAAAAAGTATTGGAAGTTATATACAAATATATTTGAAACACATACAAAAAGTCAAGAACTGCTGAAGAATTAGTGTGTTGAAAGTACATAGGAAGATGTAATGAACTCACACACAGTTTTAAAATTGCTCTCCCGTTGGTTTCTAATAACTTCTAGAGCTATCTTTATCAGTAAAGCTATAATAGCACGTTAAATGGATAGAATAGGATTCTTTATTAGCCAAGTATCTCCTGTGCAGAAGCTCTCAGTGTACATACAAACAATAAAGTGATAAGTCGTAGATCATAAGAAAAGATGAGAAGATGAGAAAGATAAGATGACAAGGATAATAGCAATATAGCCTACTAAATGTGTAAATATCTTTAGGCATACATGCTATGGGATTTAGGTGTTTATCAAAGTGACAGCCTGGGGGTAAAAGCCATCTTTGTGTCTAGTTGTTTTGGCATGCAGCACCCTGTAGCAATGTCCTGAGCGGAGAAGTTGAAATATGTTTCTGTCCAGTATGTGATGGGTCTGTAGCAGAGGTGAAATTCAACTGGTTTACACCGGTTCTATAACCGGTTATTAGAAGAAATCTCCTTTTGTTTTTTCCCCCACTTTGCAGGGTTAATCCTGTAAAGATTAATTTCACAGGGTTAATCCTGTAAATAAGGCAGTTGTTTCTAGCCTAATCTTTATTGCCTTGCTCACAGAAACTGCCTCTCCCCTTATTACATTGTAACTTTGGTGATGTTTAATCCTGTGGCCACACCCATAGAACAGGTAGTTTAAAAAATTGAATTTCACTGCTGGTCTGTAGATATTTTCTTGGCCCTCTTTGTGGTTCATGCAGTATACAGGTCCTCAATGGAAAGACAGGCTGGTTACAGTTGTCTTTTCTGCAGTCCTAACTATCTGTTGAAGTCTGTACCTAGCCTGTCTGGTTGCTGTGCCAAACCAGACAGTTACAGAGGTACAAATGTCAGACTCAATAATTCCTCTGTTAGAAGTGTATCAGCCATTCCTTGAACAACTTGAGCTTTCTGAGTTGACGCAGGAACAACATTCTTCGTTGTGCCTTTTTAATGATGGTTCTAATATTAGGTATCTATTTCAAGTCCTGAAACTTGAAAGTCTCTACTATTGATATTGTGTTGCCTAATATTGTAAGAGGTAATTACTGATTTGAAATATGGCAGAAGTTGCTTGTTTTTTTTTATTTCTGTGAGGATCAAATTCTTCTACCTTATGACTGCAAAAATAATGAAACAATGCCCAGCCGGATGTTTTTCTTAAGAAGTAAGTATCTCAGAAGGATATTTTTAATATTTCTTCTGGGTTTCAAACAAACAACCTTCTCTTTACAAGGCAAATATATAATCACTGAGCTAACCATAGCATTCCTGGTGTAAACGTAGCTCTGGAAGACGTTAAAGACTTTGGTCACCATGACTCAAGTTGAAGGGCCATTTCTGCCTCTGCAAAGCAGGCAATGAAGTGCTAAGGATAGCCTGGAGCAAAGTAAAATGCGCTAGTCAAAACGGACAAGACTGCTTGAGGCAACATAAGAGGGGGAAACGTACTTCAAAATTGCAGCAAGAAAATGTGCTCAAATGTCAGAGGGGCATTTACGAAGGGGGAAGGAATGGAGTATAAAGTGATATCATTTACTCCTACCCAGTGGTGGAATTCAATTTTTTTTCACTACTGGTTCTGTGGGTGTGGCTTGGTGGGCGTGGCCAGGGGAATCATGTAACTGGGTGGGCAGTTTCTGTAAACAGGGAAATAAAGATTAGGCTAGAAACACCAGAATGGTTTTTCCTGCCTTCTTTACAGGATTAACCCTGTAAAGTGGAAAAAACCAAAGGAGATTTCTTCTAACAACTGATTCTCTGAACTGCTTAGAAAATTTACTACCGGTTCTAGCGAACCTGCTAGAACCGGCTGAATTTCACCTCTGCTCCTACCCTTTGAAAGTGGTCTGGGAGAGGAGATAAAGCAGGGCAGAAAAGCCCTTAGAGATATACAGTATATGATACACTATACGACATCTGCTGTATCTGGCCGTCAAATGTTCTCTACACCTCTTTGCTGCCATTAGTGGTCATCTGAAATTTTGCAGTCCATTTATGGTCACCCTAAATAAAATGAACATTTTGTTGAAGAATCTTGGTATCAAACTGGTGGCCTGTGGGCCGGATGCATCACCACACCCACCCCAGCTCTATGAAGGCAAAAAAAATCACAATATGTCACGTGACATCAATGTGACATGGCGAGTTTGACATGCATGTTTAAGATGAAGTTGAGAGTCCAAATTGACTGGATTTTAATAGTTTCAGAGTAATTCACTATTGTAGGCAACCAAATTGTTAGCCAGACAGATATGGGGTACCATAGCCTTCTGGATGTTGTAGAACTATGACCCCTAATATTCCTTTTTCCCATCCCCACCAATAATGAGCAATGTTGGGAATACTCATGCCTGCCCACAGTTGCGTACCCTCCAATAGCTATTGCAGGTTTTCTTTAAAGATTTTCTAAGACAAAAGCAATTTTATTTTAGGATCTGATAATTCTTTAACACTTTCTAAGGCAATGTTTCCCAACCTCAACAAATTTAAGAGGCTTGGACTTCAATTCCCAGAATTGAACGCTGGCTGGGAAATTCTGGGAGTTGAAGTCCAAGCCTCTTAAATTTGTTAACGCTGGGAAACACTGTTCTAAGGAAAAGTTTTGATCCAGTATTACTCAACCGAAGCATTAAAAATGTTCCTATTAAAAATGAACTTTTTAATTTGAGGAAATAAAATCAAGAATTACTCATTTCTGGGTGTTTGTTTTTGAAACATTCTTTCAGTGTCATGATCAACAATTGACTCAGTTTCTAGAAATCTAATTGCTTTTGAGTTACCAGTTGGAGCAATATCTAGGGAATCTTGATTACTATTATTATTACAGAAACAGCCAAGCCCTGAGGGATGCTGAAGTTTTAGATATTTAGTTGCTAACAAACTGGGATCTCCTGAATCAGCAACAAAAGTGCTGCAACAATATTTAGTGAAATCCAGTTCTTGCTGTGGCAATCGAAAGAGCTGCCAGCATAATGATATCTTATAATGACTCTGTTTTCTCTCTTAAATGTTTTGTAGCTATCAAGTATGTTGCAGTTTGGAAAATGGCAGAATAAAGCCATCAAAATTATAGTTGGGGGCAAGACAATGCCAGTGTTAAGGGCACAGAGGGGGGGGGAAGAGATATCGTGCTATGAAAAAATATTTAAAGAAGAAAAGCTTTCTGGTTTTAGATTACCATAAGTAGGTAGCTACTTATCCATATGAACAAATCATAAGCAGGTAAAAAGAAATTTGACTTAATGGTTCTCAAAGATAATTTTAGATAATTTCAAATTTCAGGAAGAACAATGTCAATTATCATGGACAGTGATATTGTGATATCTGTAGGGAAGACTGACGTTCAGTCTTATTTCACTTATTTCAACAAGCTGGTCTGGCCAATACTTAGCGGGGTTTTAAATTTGTTCTAAATTTTTATACAATTTATTCAAATTTTAAATTTATTGAAGCCTGGATTTAATTTGTCTTAAATTGTTTTTAACTTTTTTATGTATTTCTTTTTAAATGGCTGTGTACCGCCCCACGTCCCTAGGGAGGGGGGCAGTATACAAATATATGAAATAAATATATGAAATAAAAAATTCAGTGTGTCTTAAAACATTGAACGTTTTGTTTTAAATACTATATTTGCACCTTTATAACAAAATAGCAATAAACATACACAGAAATAAATAGTTGCATACTTATAACATTGGTATCTCAAAAAGCAGGTATTGATCCTTACATATATAAAAAACTTCAGTTAAATAATTTCAAAAACGGTGTCAGATAACTCCATTCAAACAAAAGGGTAAACAATCCTATCAGTTTCCCAGCTTAGCCTACTGAAAGAAAAAGACAGCAATTGAGAAAATACAAATGAAATGTCATGACGGCTATAATACACTGAAGTGATTTTAAAGGCATTAACAGCTGTTTGTTTGCAGATCAGAGGAATTCCACAGCTTGGGCTAGAATATGAAAATTGGAAGAGACACTGACTTAAATGGATTTATCAAAATTTGCACAAAATAGGTTTGTTTATGTAACAGTGATTACAGGTAGAACAAATAAGTTAGATCAGGACAAGTTTATAAGAGTATATGGGATGCAATGGTTAGTTAGCACACTAACAAAATCAATACGTTAACTTTCTATTTTAATTTTGTCTATAATACTAAATCACCAAAAACAATCTCTGCACAGAATGCAATGTAACTGTAGAAATTAAAGAAATATATGCCTCACAATAGGCAGCGAGATGGGTGGCATATAAATTTAATAAACAAACAAGCAAATAAGCAAATAAAGCATTACTCCACAAATGAGCTAGAGAATAACAACACCTCATTAAATATGTTTCTCTATGCCAAAGTAACATACAAGGTAGCATAGATAGGAACAGAGTCTGATAGATGCCCCGTGGTATCCATCTATTTCAGTGGTGGCGAACCTATGGCACATGTAGTAGACATGGCACTCAGAACCCTCTCCATGGGCATGTGTGCCAGCTCCACCATGTTTCTCCATCTCATTTCTTGCCGTCATTTGCAGGGAAACAGAAGTTTGTGGGACTAAAGAAAAAGTTCAGTCAATCAATTGCAACTTCTCACAAAAGAAAAAAGATCTTTCCTCCTGCAGAGCTGCCAGTGTTGTGATGCCCACCTCCCCACCGGCCAGCTGGTCTTCCGCTCTCCACCTCATGTATGTGCATGTGCACCACACTTGCAGTTTGGATACTCAGTCTCTAAAAGGTTCACCATCACTGATCTATTCCCTTGAGGATACTGAGTTATCCAGTAGACAAGTGGGGATAGATAGATTGGCTCTGAACTTTCAATTGGGAGTAGGGGTGTTGTAGGAAAAATGAGAAATCTTGTAACATAAGCTAGTTCATGAGAATTATTTACTTTAATGGACTTTAAGCCCTTCCTTAAAGTCCATTTATATTCCTTATTGATAAATGCTTTTTCAAAGTACAGGTAGTTCTCAACTTATGACCACAATTAAGCCCAAAACTTTTGTTGTTAAGCAAGACATTTGTTAAGTGAGTTTTGCCCCATTTTACAACCTTCCTTGCCACTGTTGTTAAGTGAATCAGTGCAGTTGATAACCTGGTTGTTAAGTGAATCTGGCTTCCCCACTGACTTTGCTTGTCAGTAGATCGCAAAAGGTGATCATGTGACCTTGGGACACAATAATGGTCATAAATATGAGTTAGTTGCCAAGCGTCTGACTTTTGATCACATGATCATGGGGATGCTGCAAAGGTCGTAACTGTGAAAAACAGCCATAAGTCCCTTTTTTCAGTGCGGTTTTAACTTTTGAAGGATCACTAAACGAACTGTTGTAAGTCAAGGACTACCCATAAAACAAAAGATATGTGGGACCAATGCACCTGAAGATACCCAGGGACTAGTAGTACATATGCTCCTCAGAAGATGATGCTACCCAATGTATAGAGAAAGACAGAGATAGCTCTTAAGAAGAGATGCAAGGATTGTTAAATAAACACCAACCCTGGGAAAGAAGGGTGAGAAGAAAAATCAGCATAACCTTGCCTTCATTCTGTTTGGCACAAGAGGGCACAGAAGGAAACTCTGAGAGGAGTTCAAGATTCTGTAATTATATTTCTACAGCAATAAAATAGATTTCCAGTAGTCCTTGTGTTGTCTCAAAAGACTGACACAGCGAATGGATGTGATGACTCTAAGCCACGTTGATGCCAAGTGTATGAGTCAAACCTTAACAGGCATGCTGGGTTAGAGTGCCTAACTGAGATGATTGATGAATCTGCCATAAACTAAATGCCAGAAGTGATGGTACAACAATGCATAATATCCAGAATAGAGAAATTGGTGTTTGTCCCTTACCATTTTAAGGCAAACTGTCTAGCTGAAAAGTTTAATGGAACTATGGGAACTATGAGCTACAAATGTATTACTCAACATTCTAAAACAGGGAGTTCTTGTCCTAGTTGCTGTTTGCTTACTGGATAGTGTCATGTCCAAGTCTTGAGTTCTACCCTTTGAGGTTGTTTGTAGATGGAAAATCCAAGGCTCTTTGAACCTAATCCAGCATTAATGGGAAGAAGAATGCCTCTCCAGGATAAATATCCTGAACTTTGTGAACCAATTTTCACACTTCCAAGAAAATGTTATAACTGATCCATGAAACTTTATGCAAAACACAAAACATGTAGACTGGCCCTGTATGACAAAACTGGCAGCAATAGGCAGTTGGGGCTAGAACAGAGGTGAAATTCAGAAGGTTCTAGCAGGTTTGCTAGAATCGGTAGTAAATTTTCTAAGCAGTTCGGAGAACCGGTTGTTAAAAGAAATCTCCTTTTGTTTTTCCCCACTTTTCAGTGTAAAGTGTAAGGAAGTGTAAGGAAGGCAGGAAAGAAACATTCTGGTGTTGTTTCTAGCCTAATCTTTATTGCCCTGCTTACAGAAACTGTCCATCCAGTCACATGACCCCCCCACAACAAGCCACGTCCACAGAAACTATAGTAAAAAAAAAATGAATTCCACCACTGGGCTAGGAGACAAAGTATTGGCCCCTTAGAAAACTGAACAGCAACCATCATATCAAAGGAAAATTCAGGTCTATAAACTAGTAAGTGGAACTCCTAGGGACAATACTCTGAGCTAGGCTTGTCCTGTGAATATCCTAAAGCAATACAGGGCCAAGGAAAGTGTCTACACAGTATCTCAGTTGAACTGTAAAGAAAAATAAATGTTCTGGACAATATATATACTTGGGGAGTGTTAAGGGGGAGAGGTAGAGAAAATCCTGAAAGCTACCTGATGCCTGGAAGAACTTCTGGAATGTTTGGAAGGGACTTGATTCATCATCATGCTAGACTTAATGATGGGGTATCTAGGTGTCCTTAAATGACTATGCTCGGGAGTGTTCCATCTTTATCATTCCCCAAGACCCATATCAATATAATACTTTGCCCCTCTTACTAAAAATATTTCTTACAGGTTTCCAAACTTGGTTAATCAAAATCTCTGGAAGAAGGGGACTTTGATGTAGCAGAGGTTTATGATATAGTCACTTTCTACAGGATCTGGAAATACCATGTAGGACATCTCGAGAAAATGCTGTAAAGCGTCAGAGAGGCCACAGTTACTAACAAGGGCACAAAGGAACAGATTGGTCTTAACCAGATTGTATATTTAATTTACAAGGTAGGATCATGTTTGTTCTAGTGTGTAATATATTAAGATGTCAAGATGATATAACATATCTTCCTTAGCATTCAAGGTGAAACCTATTATAGAATGGCCAATTCCCTACCTCACTGATTTGTTAAATCTCTAATCAATTACTTTCTTCCCAGTCTTAAATAATGTTCTTACCCCAACAGAAACCTAGAATCTATTGTTTTATACAAGCACCTCAGCAATGGCAGTCCTAACTGAACCCTTGACTTACAACAAGCAATTATAAATTGCCCTGTTACTCCCAGGATATGCTCTTTTGGAATAATTGTCCTGAGTTTCAGAACCACTACCTTAGAAAAAGTGACTGTACAATCTTTTCTGGAGTTACCATATCACTTTCATAAACTTGTATCCATATAGCAAAGCATTAGCTACTCCACCAGCTGAAATCACTAAGATGACAAACTAGGTGAAGTGAGAAGTGGAACATCAAGCAGTTTTTGACATTTAAAGACAGCCATGGGCGTGGGCCTTCTCTGCAGCTGGTGACTATGCATTAGAGTTGATATGAAGGAATGGCTTTGGAAATGAGAAAGGAACGAGTGAACCTTTTAAAAAGAACTGGTAGAAAAGATTACTCCATCCTGAGAAAGAAAAAAAGCACGAGAAAGAAACTCAAGATAACTATACCTTGATTCTATTTGGTATCAGATGGTGCAGATAAAAATTGAGGCAGGCTTTATTCTACCCTAAAACAATAAAAACATTCCTAGACCTGTCATACCTATTTCTTAACACTTGGCATGATGCATGTGTATTGCATAATTCACATTGTTTGCATGATGGCAATACGATGCCAATGGAGATCTGTCTGAAAAAGAAAAATGGCATTGGCATTGCAGAAATGTTTTTTTTTTTAATTTGGTTATTTTGAATTTGCAGAATTTACAAATTTGGAGACAAATACAGTCCCGGATTAACTATATAATTCAATTCTCTAAAAGACCATAACAGCTTCTTTTAATAAATTTTATTGTGAATAAAGCTTAGTGGAACTATCTTTTAATCCATTCCATTATGGAATTAGTTTTTTAAGCAGCAAACATTTCTTGAAGAATTAAAACTCCTGTCTTTAATTATTGTTTCATTACTGCTTGTTTTTTAATGGCATCCTCCCAAATAAAGTAAGATTTAAATAAAAGCAAAATCTTTTTAAAACTTCCAAAACTATGCTTACGATTAAGAAATAGTTCTGCAGTCACAAGATTTCTTTTAACAATGTTTAACATTTTGGGCCAAAGGGAACAACCACTGAGATACAAGTTCAGCAGTTATATGATAGGCTGGAGCAAGGATTTATAGTTGCAACATTGTGTCAACATTGTTAAAAATAATAAACATATGGTTCTTTCAAATGCAGCTACAAACAAAGGAATTACAGGGTAGAGAAACTGATACTGATCACTGTAGGGAATCTATAAATAATATAGCTGGCCAATCATCCTATTCAGACTGTTTCTAACTCAGAAAAGAAAGAACATGACTTGCCTTTTGATTTCCCTTGCACTTTTTTTTCTCACTTCCTGTGAAAGTCAATACTGTATTACCTACAGTACCTAAATTCACTCTGCATGTTTTCTATTTTTCCATCAAACTATAGTTTTGCTTCATGCCTCGTTTTTCAAAAACTGGTTAAACCATTGTAAATAACACAAAGATAACGGAAAGGAACGAGATGTCTACTAGATGTGATCCTTTTTAGTTTGTTTCATAGGCGTGTTGTGGGTTAGTCCCTATGGACACATTTCCAAATGCCTGGTAAGTATTGTGCTAGAGGCAATACTTTAACTTTCATTTTTAAACCCAAGAGACAAACAAAGTTGGGTCATTGTTTCAGAGAGATTTCCTTACGAGATTCTTCAACATCTTCACCAATTGCAGAGCTCCTAAGTGTACTTTGGAAAGGTCTTAAAATTCAAGAAGATACTCAGCCCACGTTGAGTATATATAGCATGGACCAACATCAGGAGCTGATCACAGGAAATGTTTTATGCCTTTTTGTCATGATCATTTTTTGTGACATAAAATGCTTGACAACATTTCCCAAATTTCAATCCATGGGAGACCAGAGTCACAGATTCTAGATGTATTATATAAATTAGCCCATTTGAGATACCTCGATTTTGCCCTACATGTACACCATTTCGCACAGTTAAAGGTTACAGACACAAGTGTTTTAGTGGTATATAGAGATATCACAGCCACGGGAAATCTAAGCAACTTTGGCTAATGTTGACTTTCAGATGGGAAAATAGCTAAAGGGAGCATGAGCTGATGCAAAATGTAAACACATTATAGAGTGCCTCAGCCTGGATCATGACATACTAGAGTACCCCAAATATTGAAACCCCATTTCAACACTGAATATGGGCCTCTCATGCTCTGTGACACATTTTGTTGATTGTTCATTTATTTTCGTATGCAATTATACATTTCTGTTAAATTCCCCAACTCTTTAGAGCCAGTTTTGACTGGGCAGGAAGAATGCAGGAGGTCACTGTTCTGCACAAGTGTAGTGGTATGTGGGAATGACCTTGGAGGAAAAAACCACAGACTAGAACAGTGTTCCCCAACCTTTCGGGTCTCAGGGACCACTAAATTCATAATTTTAAATCCCGCGGATAACTAATATGATCTGCCTAATGACTGACCCCTAATTTAGTGCAATATAAAAAATGCAAATAATTTTTCTGCGGACCACCAACATTTTCTCACGGACCACCAGTGGTCCACAGACCATTGGTTGGGGACTGCTGGACTAGAAAACCTTCATGCAAGTGATATCTCAGTCCGCAGAAACAGAGGGGGTCATAGGAAATGTTTCAGAAGGGATCCGTTCTAGTTTTCTGGAGAATGAAAGTAAAAAAGGAGAGGAGTTGAAATATTCTGTTAACATATATTTACAATAGAAATAGAGCTAATATTCACTGGGGTGCTTCTTTTCTGGACTATCTCAAAGAGCTAATATCAATCTTGCAAGCCTCTCTCCTTTACTCTTACTCTCCAAAAAACATTTCCCTCTGTTTCTGTGGATTGGGATAGCTTTTGCTTGATGGTTGTCTAATCTGCAGGTCTCCTTCCTGTCTCCCAAGATCATTCCCACATACAATTATACAAAACTTTCTCTGGGCATGTGAACATTCTCTATCTTTAAATTTTAGGATGATTATTCCTCACTAGTTGCTGCTTTAGCAGCTGTAGCTACATGACTTGTTTTTGCATCAATAGACCATCCATAATAACATTAGGACCGCTTTATATTTCAATGCTTTGATTCTGGGAACCTACTCCCTTGTACATGCAGTCCCCAACTTACAACCATTCGTTTGGTGTCTGTTCGAAGTTACAACAGCATTGAAAAAACAGATTTATGACTGTTTTTCACAACCATTGCATCATCCCCACGGCCACGTGATCAACATTCGGATGCTTGAATGATTCATATTTATGATAGTTGCAGTGTCCTAGTTGTCATGTGATGACCCTTTGCAACCTCTGAGAAGCAAAGTCAATGGGGAAGCCAGAAACACTTCACATCCATATTATTAACAACTGTAGTAATTCACTTAACATCTGGCAAGGTCATAAAATGGGGCTCGCTTAACAAATGTTTCACTTAGCAACAGAAATTTTGGGCTCAATTGTGGTTGTAAGTTGAGGACTACCTGTACAGTTGGGCACCCCAGTATTGTAGATGTGGGGGGGGGGAATCTTAAATAAAGGCTATGTTGGAATATTAATGAATCAATAAATCGCAAACGTAAGATTTCCTGAATGGCTCTCGGATTCATAATATCCAAGTGAATAAAACCAGTGGGCTGCATTAACAAAAGCAATTGGTTCTTTGTACTCTGCATTTATTATACCCCATGTAGAGTAGCATTTTCAATTCTGGGCACTGCATTTTAAAAAGAACAATGAGAAGCTAGAGTGAGTTCAAAAGAAAGCTTCCGGGATGATAAGTAATCTAGATTCCAAGGGAGAATCAATCAAGTTGAAATTAAAAGAAAGGAGTTTCAAAATGAACATTAGAAAGAATTTCCAGATGGAAAGACCTTTGAAGCTGTAAATAAGGTGTTCTGGCCAATAGTGAATTCTCTTTTCCTGGAGGTTATCAGATAAAGGAGAACCACCTATCAGAGATGTTTATTTCTTCATGGAACCAGAGGATGGACAAGATTCCAAAAATACCTTGTACCTTTCATAACCCTGTAATGTTTATTTTCTTGGGAGAAACTGTAAAAAAAAAACTAGCCTCTGCCACGCTAAACCCATAAATAAATCTTTAGCCAGCCTTTGATATCTCATTCGCTATGTTAGGATCTCTTTAACCTACTTACCTTCATAATAAGTCCAATGAGGGATGTAACCAGATAATGTCATGGGATTATCACTTGAAGGTATATCATTGTTCTTTATTTGTCTTAAATTATCAACTTCCTGAGGGCTGGCCAGAATTGACAGAGTTTTAGATGGAGGGGTATTTTTCCAGAAATCTTTGGTTCCTAAAGTTTCAATTTCCAGTCTCTGTTTTTTATCCAAGCAGATATCTTTGAGATCTACATTCCAAATTGCTTTGAATGATGTCTTATGATCCTCTGGGAACTTAAGAGCTTTTGTGATTAACTTCCCATTAGCTAATCTATCCACTCCATCTGGTGTTGTATTTTGAGAACTGCAATTTATATTAAAAGACACTACTGACCGATGCATTTTTGGAGTATTAGTCTGAAGTTGATCAACAGGTACCAAAAGAGACTTGTCTACGTAATATATTGTTTTTGGACATTGTTGGGAAATGGTGAGGTGAACACTTGACGTGAAAGAAAGAGGTGCCTGCTTCTTATGGGTGTTATCCGAGGGGATCATTCTCTTTAGGGGGCTAGAAATCCAGTCAGATTGTCTCTTGCAGTTCCACAGACAAGAATCAGAAACCTTTATTTCACCGAAAGTTCGATTTTGGTCATTTGTTTGAGAACACAGAGATTCCGAGAGTTTACATAAGCCAGTTATATCTGAAGTGGGAACCGTTGTTATTAGCATCTTATTTTCCTGGTGTTCCAAGCAAGAAGGGTCAAACGTATTTCCCTGAATTTTATTGTTTGAAGGTGGAACAACTCGCTTAGCAGTGATTGTAATGGAAGCAAAACCATTCTTCTGGTTATGCCATGGTTTCTCTTCTTTGCTATTAAATACATTGTCTTCTGAAGTTGTCTGAAGTCCTAATTTTCTTGGAAGAAATATGAATGCTGTATTAATGTTGACTGAGTTATGATTAGCCAAAGATTGGTTCATGTGATAAACATCAGATTGGGTGATTACAGACGGCATAAGGAAAGCAGTCTTATTTTCTCTTGATTTATTTTCATCAATCGTCTGTGAAATGAGAATAGATGAAATCATTTTTTCATTTTGTAATGGAAGGGAGCCCTGCAGAGGAAAATATCCAAATAAATAACATGCTGTAAACTGGAAACACAGAGGAAAAAATGCATACAGAAAAAAAAACCTACATAGGAAAAAATTATGATAAAATCTATATATTGTGCCTCATTATATATTTCTTCCCCCCAAAATTCAAAACTGTTTTATTTCTTAAGTAATTTCTAAAACAGAAATTTGCAAAACCCACTTACAGAGGCTTGTGAAAGGAAGAATGAAAATACAATTTTATGTGCAAATTACACATTTTATGGAACTGTTATTTTGAATGATTAATTGATTCGTTCAGTTGGATATGCAGCCCTGTGTTTGTTTAACAATGTAAATGCCAATAGTAACTGTCAATTGCAGATTATAATCTATACCACCCTGTGTTTTCATGGCGATGTACTGAAATATTAAAGCACTTTAAGCACTTACAGCTTCAAGTGCCTTGCAAAATGAATTACGTATGTAGGTGGGCTGCTATTTTCTATGGGCTGCTATTTTCTATGCAGCATTTTTGTGGAAGCTGGTTCAATGCATAAAAGCCTCAAGAATGACTCACAGAGGAAGAAAGAGATACAATTCTTCTATTGTGCTTGTAAAAATATATAGATCCTTTATTGTTTATCTCGGTAACACAAATGATGAGAATGTGGATATATGCCCCAAACCTTTTCAACATGGTTTAAAATCAGTTTTCTAATGATGAAAACCACCATGCTTGACAAATCTGATTTCCTTTAAATAAAGCAATTACTTTAGAACTATTTTCTGTATTTTTCTGTATTTTCATATGCTGCACAAATTTGGCTTATGATGGAAAATAGTTAACTGGGTATAACATAAAATTTCATCCAGCTAGGATTAATACAGAGTCAAATTGAATAATTCTTTTTATAGAGTGTAAATTAAAATTTCTACAACAGCAATCCCATATGTGCCTTTTTCAAGAGGCAACTGGAATTTCTGGTTTTTCTTTGAAGATATTTCGCTCCTTATCCAAGAAGCTTCTTCAAAGAAGTGCTTCAGATCCCATATAAGTACAGAATGTCTCTACTAATTTTTAAAGTAATCCAATGTTTTTCAAGCTTTCTCATGAGTCATAAAAATATGCTGTTACATTAAAGAATCCACTAATTAAAGATGATATGACACTCCTAGTTAGAGCAAACTTTTGGAACAAACTTTTGGATGTAGGCAGATATGGAGATGTGATTGCTCCAGTGGTGGAATTCAATTTTTTTTACTACTGGTTCTGTGGGTGTGGGTTGGTGGGTGTGGCTGGGAGGGTCATGTGACTGGGTGGGCAATTTCTGTAAGCAGAGCAATAAAGATTAGGCTAGAAACAACACCAGAATGTTTTTTTTCCTGCCTTCCTTATAGGATTAACCCTAATGTAAAGTGGAAAAAAACACAAGGAAATTTCTTCTAACAACCAGTTCTCTGAACTGCTTAGAGAATTTACTACCAGTTCTAGAAAACCTGCTAGAAGCTGCTGAATTTCACCTCTGGACTGCCCATTTAAGAGACTATCTAGTTCAATAGTTACAGGTAGTCCGTGACTTACAATAGTTCATTTAGTGACCATTTGAAGTTACAATGGCACTGAAAAAAATGACTTATGATTGTTTTTCAGACTTACTACAGTTGCAGCATTCCCATGATCTCATAATCAAAATTCAGGTGCTTGGCAACTGACTCATATTTATGATGGTTGCAGTGTCCTGGTGTCATGTGATCAATCATCTTTTGAGACCTTCTGATAAACAAAGTCAAAGAGGAAGCCAGATTCACTTAACAGTTATCTTATGAACAACTGTAGTGTTCATAAGGTAGTGTTCATGTAGTGTAACAACTGTGGCAAGAAATGTTGCAAAATGGGGCAAAATTCACTTTAACTGTCGTGCTTAGCAACATAAATTTTGGGCTCAATTGTAGTGATAAATTACCTGCGTTGAAAGGTTCACAGAAAATAACTTTGCTAACACATCAACGGAACACCACAGCACCACCATTAAACATAAAAGTGCAAAAACCATAGAATTACATAAAGTTATAAGAAAAAGGCCAAATAAAATGAAATACCACTGTGTGGCAAGTAGAGATCATAAAATCTTGACTGTTGGATTAGTCACAAATTTGCTGAAGAAAAATTGGTTGTGAAGAAATTTTTTGAATAAGAAATCTTAGAATGAGAATACACTTTTGTTCTATATAACAGCCAGATAAAGTGAGGAAAAAATGGAATATTCTCATGTTAAATTATACAGCTGCAATTTTCTCCCATATAGTACAATCCAGTGAAAAAAAATGAGGTCATCCCAATTTACGCTGTTACGACTTGTTCTTAGAATTCCTCAGTGGGTTATGCCCGGGGGCTACTATGATCCCTAGAGAACTAAAGTGAGAAAAAACATATTCAACAGGGGATTGATTTCTCCTTCATGAATATTACCATCTTTTCCTTAGCAAATTGTAGAGATTCTTCTAAGCTTACCTCTTCAAAGAAATCAGCATGCAATACAGCATTTAAAAGTGATGCTGTGCAATCAAGGAAAGAGACATGTGGAAAAAGGCAGCAGCAAATCCTGCTACGTATGTATGTGTCTAATGCGCCTGAATAAGAAGGCTCATTGGTTCTGAGTTCATTGTGGGGGTTTTTTCTGTTACCCAGTATGGACAAGAAATGTCATTATGGCATAGTAAACTTTTCAAAATGAGATCAACGCTACTTTCTAAAGCAAGCAGGATTTCTTATGAAAAGAAAATTAGAACTGTTTTTCTGCAAAATTAACCAACGTGGAAGGCAGATTGCTTAATCTGACTGTCCTGCAATAAGTGCAATAATTCAGGTTGACAAATTATTTCCCATTTGTTCATTGTTAACCATTGTTAAACACATGTCTGAAATAGGCTAATTTGAGCTTGGTCATTTGTGCTTCAGGTGAGAACTTTGATTGATTTGTTCAATGATCCATCCGTGTTCTTGCCTGTCCGCTGTATTCTAAGGAATCTCTTCCAACGTCAAAGTTTAAAGGCACAAAAAAACTCTTCCTAGTCTGCTTATTTACATTAACTTGGAGCTGGTCCATCTCCTTTTAGCAATAATAAAGTCAATTTGATTTATATATACTCGTGATTTTCATGCACATTTTATATTCTATACCCAGGACATGTATGTGCCACTGCAGCTTCTAACATTTCTAATAGCTTCTAACATTTTCCCTATTTAAGAAAAGAAACATGGAGTCCCTTAAAAATAGATCCCCTACACAGGTTTACCACCTGCTTGCAGAATAGCACAAGGTTGCCACAAAGCTACCTCTGTGAAAAAGCTGAATTTTATCTTGCCCCATCAAGACTTGCCAAAATGTATCCTAATGTATCCCCAAATTGTTGGAAATGCCAGAAAGTGCATGG